>JABUQX010056224.1:25000-47186 GCA_015478945.1 Trachelipus rathkii | reverse complement strand
TTTAAATTGAGATGGTTGTCGGAATTCAAGTTTGAGCAGTTTCCGAATTACGTTCTTATTATGTACAGGGCAATGTGTTTCTTAGCACACTCGGTGTCACTACGCGCTCCCGGATCTCCTGCCGGGCCTCCGTGGAATCTGAAAATAGTTGTTTAGGGGATCTTAGAGATCTGGGGCTCCTTCTCTCCTCACCATCTTTAGAGTTAGGCAGAGATCGTCATATCCGCTCAGGGAGTTCTACGATTCTTACCTGTTTTGATAATTAGGAACTTCCCATTCAAGTAGTTTAAAAGTCAACCTCCCCATGATAAGCTACACACATTAGTAATATTTTCCTAGAATAGACAAGGAGTTGTGAGATTATTTAATAGTCTTTAGGTTCTCCATTTTTATTAATATCAATAAGACCAATCGCAGTATTGCGCATAGGCTGAATTTTTATTCTTACAAGGGTTTGAGGGGCGTATTCTGAACAGGCGAGCTCGGGAGGGGACATGCCACTCTTACAACGAGCATTTTGTATACATATTCCTTTTTATTCTATCGTTTCCAATCCCCATCCCGTAACTCTTTGCAAAATTTCTGCGACTCTGGAAACGAATTTATTGATCTAACGACGTTCGTGGTTAGACAACTCTGAAAAGTTGATCTTATACGAGTTCTGGTAACTGTGTTTGTATGCTGCAAGTTCGAGTTCGAACTTGAGTAACGAACATGCCTTTACTCGTGCTTAATTTTTGTCTTTCACGTGGATTTGAGTGGACTCAATCTTCACTTTGGAATTCTATAATATAATTGAAGAGAGTTTGTCTAAGCTATAACCACGGTAATAATTCGAATTTATACTTAAAACACACTTAATGTTTCATAATGATCCATCTTTATGTGCACAGACAAACAGTCTTTAATTTTTTTTGTTTTTTTTGCACATTTGCGAAGTCAGCCGTCTTTATACATCTCATATTAAAATTAAAGTACAGCAGAGTTGTGCATAACTCTGTAATGATTTTTACGTGCCTGCGCTTATTTGGTTGGATATTGGGCCTTTGGTTTGGGCTATGATGATCCGGTTTACTGTCTTGTTGTACAAAAATGAATATCACGATTTGATCAACATTATCAGAAATTCAATGCAACAGAGGACCCCATACCATCTGCTGGTTTTTCTCTTCATATACAATACACCGAATGTTTCTGAAAAAAAAGTTCCTTCTTTCTTTGGGTCCTATATACGCTGTCATTTTTCGAGGTCCATATTAGTATCTTGAAAAAACTCTTAATATTCGTGGTCTGGCTATTTTTCGTAGGCAATGTTCTATTTGCCCAATACAATTTGTTCGCGTTGTTTATTTTGTCTAGTGTTTTAGTTATTTTACATTACAAAGATTCAGGTTTTTATTTAAGAATATCCCTAATTCTTAATGAAAATTAAATATAAATTTTGGGTGCAATGCAAATGAAGTTAAGGTTATTTCGGTTATGCTTCTTACTCCATTTTGACGCGATTCATCAATGCTTATATATCAATCTTAATGCTTGTATATTATATTGCAAAAGCTATTTGTTCAAGAGTTCAAATAGTGAGATAAATATGCTGTATTTTTAACACGAGCTTTACAATTTTTATTATTATCCATTAGTCACTATCTCCGGTTGGATGCATTTCTATTTTCTGCCTTAAATTATTATTATTATTATCCCTTATTATTTATGTTATAATATATATATTAGATCCTTAATTATATATATATATAAGTATGTAACTATTAGGCTCATTTTATCTTTACTAGTATCTCTTTGTCGAGTTTATATATATACGCTACCACCCGTGCATATACTACTCTCACGCTTTATCTTCAGCGATTTATCCGTCCTTATTCTCTTGATATTAATTACCAATTATTTTGCTTAGACAATTATTATGAACGTTTACTATAATCAATTATTTTATCAACTCGTTCTGAAAATAAAATTTTTCTTTTGTTGTGTTGTTCGCTATCAATAACTTTTTTACTTCTCGATTGTTAAAATTTGTTTTTTTTTTTATTATAATTTATTCGTAGAGACAGCACTAATATGCGTCGGACACCCGCGGGTTGTGGGTTAAAGCGTTTGCAAGCTCGGATCCGCTGAACAGCATTTTGACTAGCACATGAGTTATTAATATAGTCTTTAACTTTTGATGTGAGGTTTTTTTCATATTCATAAAGCCCTTCTATTATAATATATCTATATATATATATCACCGTAATAGTTCTTTTACTTAAATTAGCGTCCATTTACTTTATATGACGTATATACGTGTATATTCTACATACAATATTTTATTCCTATTTCACTTATACTATCAGCCTACCCTCACCTATCCTCGCGTAGTCAGCGTACTCACCTAATATATATTATATATATAATGAACATATTTTGGTTCAGCGACAGAATTAAATGTCCAAAAGCATAAATGCTTTTGAAGCTACTGAAATTATTATTATTATTATTATTATTATTAATTATTATTATTATTTTAATTATATTATTATTATATTATTATTATTATTATTATTATTATTACCGTATTTTATTAATTATTATATTATTATTATTATTATTACTTATTATTATTATTATTCTTATTATTATTAATTATTATTATATTATTTTTTATTATTAAGCCCTAACCACGATAAGTGAACCCCCGACAAACACGATACTAATTCGAATTCTATTTAACCCAAAAACCCCTTACAAGCTGACCTAACCACTCGGCATATTCCCTTCCTAATTCTGCCTTCTTCTAAAAAGGCTGAAAGTAAAAAAATTAAACACATCACGCGTTCGATATAAATATATATATATAATATATTATATATATATATTTTATAATATATCTATCTATACAATACTTTGCTTCATATTATTTATATATATCTCTTATAATTATATCTTATATTATATCTTCATATACTACTTCTTATATATACTATATCTATACTTATTATATTTCTATACTTATATCATCATATATATCTATTATAATTATATTTTTATATATCTAATATCACTATATTCACTATCACCACTTCATCACACTGTAAAGTTTTTGTGTATAGTTTTTTTTTATTTCGCTATCATATTTTTTATTCATTCCTTTATTTTCTAATTCGAAGTTTTTAACAATTATTTGGTAAAATGAAAACATAATTTTCCTCCTTTTAATTTATTATATTATCTTTATGTTTATTTATCGATTATCATCATTTTTATTACTATTATTTGCTGCGATTATTATGTGACATTCAGTTTTATGCTATACTTAATATCTTTGCTTAGTATGTCTTAATTTTATCTTTTATTATTTCATTATTACTCTTCGTTCGAACTTTAACTTCATTATTTTCACCGTTTAATATATTCATTATATCACCAATTCATTATTATTATATATTAATTATATATGCATTACACTTTTGTAATGTGCTTTATTTCATATTTATATAAATGTTATCTATATGTTTTGGTGGATTGCTAAGTAAACACCCATTTTTGTTAAAAGAGACACGGTGACGTGAAGGAGAAATGGCCACTTCTACTTTATCTAATACCTTTAAGAAAAACTTTTCAAAAACACTCCCCACTTGTGTATAACCTAGGTACGCGTTAAGCACATTACAGAAAACATTAGGAAAAATACGGAGACTAGACTTCGGTAAATGTAAGTAAAATTAGGTTGTTCTGTATGTGGTGTGAGAGAAGCAGAGTAAAAAAGTGTGTTGCACAACTAGAAATTTACCAACTTTTTTAAGTCTGCATTTATTGAATATATTTAATTAAAATCTGTGTTGACATTGATTATTTTAGCAAAGTATATTAGATAAGACTTCATCTAACTTTTTGCTCTCTATGTCTCAGATTGTCTCAAATTCCCTTAGTCGAATTCTTTCTTAATAAAATGGACAATCACAGAGAGTGTGTGGAAAATGAATAAGATTTTCCTTGTGTATGAACCTGCTTTCTCCAGATAGGGATTGCGCATACTTGAGAATCATCATCTATATTTTATAGCATGCTCAAAAGTTGAACTCTTCTTTTGTACTTATATGAACAGTCAATAAGAAACCGGAAAAAAGAATTTTAAATGTCATGATTAAATTTTAGAAAATGACAACTTAGACAACCCTTCATTATTCTTTGTCCGAAATTACTAATAAGAATTTCATACTGGAAAAGAAAGCCACTTCCTTCGGAACTTAAGATTTTAAATTAAAAATTCAACCTTTCCATATGACTACTGAATAAATCTGTAAATAACGTATGTGGTTCTCATTGAAGGATAAATTATAAAGGGGTACCTCAAACAGTAATCTAACATAATTGATTGTGTCTTTCTGTAATATGATAGTTTAAAAGAAAAGGGAAAACCGTAAATCATTATATATATATATATATATATATATAATTATATATTACATATATATAATATATATATACTATATATATTATATATATATATATATTATATATATATATATATAATATATATATATATTATATATATCTATATATATATATATATTATATATATATATATATTATATATATATATTATATAATATATATTTATAAATAAAATATATATATATATATATATATATATATATATATATATCACTAACCTAAAATCAACTAAAAACATACCAAACTAACTAAAAACTATGTGTATATTATTTTATATATAATATATATATATATATATATATATAATATATATTATATATATATATATATATATATAATATAATATAATAGTTATATATTATAATAAATATAGTATATATATATCTATATATATATATATTATATATATATAAATATATATATATATATATATATATTATATATATAATATATATATATATATAATATATTCTATATATATATATATATATATATAGTATATATATAATATATTGTAGTACTATATATATATTATATATATATTATATATATATATATACTATATATATATACTCACCTAACCTAAAATCAAATAAAAACATACCAAACTAACTAAACTAATGGTGTATATTATATATATATATAGTATTATATATATATATATATATATATACTATATATATATATATATATATATATATATATTATATATAATATATATTTATATACTATATATTATTATATATATATATATATATATATATATATGTGTGTGTGTATATATATATATTTTACATATAAACACATATTTATTATTTTTATATATACTATATAATATATATATATACTTCATAATTATGGAGCGTAACCTGATACTAATATATATATATACTATTTATATTCAGAATATTATTGTATTTGTGCGACGAAAGAGTGCTCCTTTGAATAAGTAAAATATGATTAAGAGGCCTTTAGTATATATTAAACGCCTTTATTTTTAATAAAATTTTAATTAACTTTCCAGCATGTGTTTTACTAAAACATTGAATTTTTTTTTTTTTTACCCTGTAATAAACATATTAAACTTGTGCAGTGCGTTGTGTTGCGGCAAACTGCGGTGCTCGGAAAACCTTAGCACCAACATATTGAATATTTATTTATTAACCATTTTATTTCATAAGTTGCCAGATAAAACTAAGTTGACAACATCTATTGTGAAATGAAGCTAGCCAGAAAGTTAAAAAAGTACCTAAATTTACATACATACATAATCATAATCCAATATAATATAATTAATAATATAACTAGCAACTTGCTGGCTATATATATAAAAAATTAAAGTAACTTATAATTAGAATAAGGGAAACATGGGAATATTATATCAAAAGTAAAGTAAAGGCAAGAGAAAGAAAAAAAATTTGATATCCAAGATTGAAATGAGCAGAAATTTGTTGTTTCTGTCCAAAATCAAAAAACCATTGATCAAGCCTCCAATCATTTTAGTCGAATGAAATAATTCTTTAAACGAAAACACGAATATTTAAATGGTACGTCAAAGTACAGATAAATATCGCGAAAGAACAAAGTTTGAGGAAATACGTAGAGGCAAGGGTTACCTTCATACTCAAAAGTTATTGATCTGGCAAAGAAATACTACAATTGGTTCCTACATGACTCTTAAAAACCTTTTAAGTAGAAAATCAAATGTCATCAAAATACTAATGGGAACCAGAGGAACAAAGAGACAATATAATGCTTGTCAAAATCGTAGCTTAGATAACACATGACAAATGATTAATACCTTTAAATTTACAATTATATATATATTATAATCACATATTTCTAACTTAATAATTATATATAATACTAATACTATAATATATAATATTATATCTCCATAATTATATATATTATATTATAATCTATATATTATATATAATTTATATATACCTTCACGAGGTATATATTGTTATTAGTATATAATAGTAGTATCGTTTCACTACTATATATATATATATTATTTATTTTAATGTATTATATATTTATTTATTTATCTATATCCACATAATTTTGCCTATCCTTTGTATACAAATCAAGACATGTAAGATATTTTTCCCTCAGTAAATCATTTAATATCTAAGTAAATAAAATTCAAACCACTCCTCTTTAGAAAAATCCTTATACTTTTTTCAAAAATCAAATTATTGTTATATTCTAAAACTATGGCAAAATTAGATTTATAGTAGTTTTTGATAACATCAATCATTAAAAACTAGTATAATCAATGTTTTGTAACATAACTTTCTTTATATAATAATAATAATAATAATAATCAATAATGAATTTATTGAATAACTTAGATATTATAATGCATAATCACATAGAAAATTAAAATTTACAAAATAATGAATAATATAACTGTCAGCCTTTGTAAAAGAACCAAATAAAAGACATTTTGCTAAATCCAAAATCATACAGCATCTACGAAGAATCCATTCGTTACGAATACTCATCACTATCAAATTGCAATCCTATCATCCGCTGAAGAATACAGTTTTTTGAGGGTTTTCAATCCAAAATTAAATGTAGCTTAATCACTACTTTTCCAGCAATGATCATAAATTTTTAGATTAAACGCTAAAATGTGAAGTGCAGTTAAGAGAAAGATGATGATTTCCAACACCTCAACTTACAATACGGACAACTTTAATCATTAAATAATTATGAAGCATTTTTCCTCTTCTGCAACTTTTAAATGAATATATCCACTTTAGTCTTTTCATTTCCTGTTGACACTCGAATTGTATTGAAGATACCAGAGAGTAATGTCTCATCATATAACTCTCACTCTTCATCTACTCTCACTACATCTATATTTATTATTTCATTATTTCTCATAACCTTAAACGGTCAAAATCAAATTTTTCTCTATTTTCCGAAGTACATATATTCAAGATATTTATTTATTAATTCAGCAATATCTTACTCGTGAGTATTGCTTTAGATAACGCTAATTTCTCTCATATCAAAGGTATTTCATAGTTATAATATGCTATTTGAGGATTCAACGGCATACCAATACAAAGAATGTTTTTCCTCTGTGCTAGTCGCTCCATTACAGATAGAACTAATTTATATTACCATCTCTGTACGAAGAGCTGGCCATGATCACGCTCGCCCCATCATCTCTCTCCTGTATGAGGTGGACATATGTACATTAGTGTGTTCATTAGATTTTCTCGCAGTCGCTGTCTATGATTGTATAGTAGAGATAGTATAAATAGTGAATCTCAATACTTTGTCTCTCCAGTTTAATTTTATAGATATTTAAAGGAGTTTTTGGTTAGTAATTCGAATATTTGTCGAGATAATTGCACTTATATTATTAATCTATTATTATTATTATAAAAATACTTTTTATCGTACTTGAGTTTTTTTTGAGTATGTCTTATGTGTATTTATTGCTTAATGTAGTTGTTATATCACTCTTTGACTGTTGTTTTCGTTTATTATATACATCTCACTGCTAAAGACATAACTTTTAAGAGTAGTAATTCAAGATACTCAATTATAACCATCAAGTTATTTTTTGTGTACTGTTAAACTTATGACTTTGATGTTATATTTGTATCTGTAATTAAATAATTGTGTGAACTTATTTATGTATTTGTGTGCTAAATATTCATGAACTGGATTTGCTTAGTGTATTGTACTGATAAATACTTTGAGAGTATGGTTTTATTGAACTCGTTACCTCTCTCATATTAATGCTTCTATTGGCTATTGATTGGTGTGCCTCTGCATTAAATACTCTCAGATTTAACTTTTGTGTTTAAATCATTCCGACTGTTGTGTATGTCTTATTTAAATTACACGGTAACCAACAGAATGTTTAAATACATTGAAATATGTATATTCGTCTGTTATAAATATTCTTAGTATGAGTTATTATATGTGTATTTATATGTACTAGCGTAAATAAAACATAATGATATGCTTGGCTTGTTGATGTTAAAACTCACTGCTCTGTTTAATTTTGTTCTTATAAGTTTAACTCTAATGAATTATTTTGTTTAGATACTTAAATAAATATCGTAGGAACTGTTGTTAACGGTGTGTTTATCTTTTATAATAAGACATCTAGAGAAACTATGAGACATTGTGAGTTGTATGATGTTCTGAATATGGAGATACTTATGGCGCACGTACAGCTCTATGAGGAGTTATTTTGTAGTGGCGTGGTAACAGCCTTAAATTTACTCATAGCAGATAACTAGTTTATTTTATATGTCTCGTATATTGTCAATTAACTTGTTATCACAAATTACTCAGGAATTATGCTAATTATTTTATCACATAATCACAAACTCCATCAACATATGTCACAACTTCAATCATGTGAGGAGAGCACTATCTTCGCACACATATATACTTGGGGTCGACTGATAGTGTGCTGAGCATTTTATGAGTAGACAACGTATAGATTGTGAATTAATTATTTGTTGTTAATTATTTTTATTCCTTTATTAAGAGTACTCCTATTTACCTCCACATCAAAATTATTTCAGTGAATCTCTCATATTCTCCTCCCAACAGTATAATTCTCACTCTCTCCATATTCCTCAAATATTTTGCTCTTCAGTATAAATACAAATTATCTCAATAATTATTTATCAGAGATCTACTGAATCGTATTTTTCATAGTAACCTTATACTCAATTCCTTACAAATTTTAATTTTCAAGAGACTCCTTAATTTACCTCAAATTATCACTTACTCTTCTATATTCCATCAAATTAATTTATCAGAAGTGAACACTCTACTATTGACTTAAATTAATTAAATTGAAGTATCGTTTGGCTATAGGTAAAAGATTCAGTTACTTATATCGTATATTTGCTGATAGGTTATTATACTCTCTTTTAACAGATCCATTTTCCGAGTTCGCAATTATTTTAAAAACAACATAATGTGTGAGACAGGTTAGTAAATGTTAAACAGATGCTTTGAAATAATAGAGGTGTCTATGTACAATGATATAAATCGAATGTGTTCACCATGTTTTATTTTAGTAGGTGACACCAAGACATTTGTGTGGTCTTCTTTCACAGAAGAAACAAAATTAAACGTCATATTCTTTTAATTTATATATCAGGTTTCACCATCTCGAGATAAAAATTTTTACATTCTGAAGAACAGCGAATGTCGAGTCAATATTTATTTGGTAAAAAAGAACATTTACATCGAATAATGAAATGAATTATTTATCAGAAAGTATAATAATAAAATATGTTTTATATTAAATACGTATAAAAGGATTATAACTTTGCAAATAGAACTAATCGACAATTAAATAAATTCTCAAATAATTTATTCAACAATTGACAAAAGTTTTACTGTGTTCCTCACACTACAAATTCAGATCTCCATATTTTAAATATATTTTTATGCCTCGTTCCTCATAATTAGGAATGTAATAAATATACAGTTTTTCAATCGAGCTTTTTCTTACCTGAGACAACTTAACTTTATTTTAAATTCAATAAAGATCAGAAATTTTCTGGTGTCATGTTAAGTTATTCTATTTTTTTTTCTTTTTTATATTATTTTAATTATGTGATTTCATTGAATGATATACATTTTTTTTATTATTTTTTTGTAGAATCATAAACACATATCTGGTGAATTTATGTTTGTAGAAGATTTTGCTCGTGCATAGAAGGTTAATTTGTTGATATATATCTAGAACCACTATTAACTACAGTAATGATGTTGTTAGCTTTAATCTTAGGCAGAAACATTGATTGCTCTGACGCGGATTGTTTTTGGGAATAGGAGAAGGAGATAGATAATGCTAGAAAGAATCGAAGAGAGATATGTAATTTGAAAGTATTTTATGAGAAGAGTGTGTATCATAACTAACCATCAAACCTCCTTTCTTTTTAATAAACTTTTCGATTATCATATTGTTACTAAAAATTAATATAATGTAATTAACTTTGAGATGAGTAAAGTCTTTAAATGCTTTTATAATGAGAAGTTACATATAACATATCTTTAATTTGTAGGTTGTGATAGTTTAATACGGGATTTAATTATATTTTTAAAAACTAATTATCTCTTGAGTCCTTTGATCATCTTCATTTCTCTATATTCAGTTATTGTAAGCATAAACTGCCCTTCTAATTAATATTTAAATTTCTACTTTAAAAATGAATGTATAAGAAAATTAAAATATATCACGACATTGGTGTGTGAATAAAATATATAAAAATTCTCATATTTATATTGAGAGTGGGAAGGTAAGAGTAATGTAAAGATTAATAGCCCTAGCAACGTCTAACTATAAAAATTACATACAACACATTTTCTATAAGTATCTTCCATACCCTAGGTTAATCCTCGCTTTATCTTGTTTCCAATAAGAGTTATATTTATCAAATAATTATTTAAAATGACTGTATTTTATTGAGTGAGGATAAGAGTACATAACATCGTTGTCGATCGAATTTTTATTCAGAATACGAGAATGAAACTAAATCTCCTAGATATGTCTGAGTTTCTTCCGCAAGAGAAACAAAAGCGCGCAACCAAATGCGATTATATTCCACCTACAATAAATTGTTGCACAGGATAATGTTATTTTTTTATATATTTTTAGTATATAATTCATAACGTGTTAATTTACATCTTTAATTTTATCTTTTATTTTTTGGTGTGTTTGGTATAATAACATTTATTCTAATTCTAATTCAGAATCCTAATCCGTGATAGTTGCAATCAAGAGAGTGTGCCATACAAATTAAAATCGACCCGACGATTTATAATCACAGTACTTCGTGCAGCGGTTCTATACATCCTTTAATAATCAATAGAGTTATTCTGGGTAGATATGCTATGTATGTTATGGTATGTGAAGGACTCTTCCGTATATTTTTGTGATTACTCACGTAACCGTTATTCAATATACTACTACTGTGATCTACAAATATATTAAATATTCATATTTTCTTTAATACTTAATTTACGTGACTAATCATATAAATTATATAATTTCAATATAGTTAATTTATAGTTATAAATAATTATTTATATAAAAATTTTCACATTTATAATAACATTAATATAATATTTAATATTTATATTTTTATATGAGAGATCAGGAACAATTATTACTATTATTTATAATTAATTAAATAAATTACAAAGTTTATTAAAATTGCGAAGATTAAATAACATATTTATAAACAAATAATATATTAGATATAAGATTCCAATTACTATGGATAATCTATATATTCTTATAATTTCAAGTTATATTTTTTATAATAATTGTTTTATGTGCAAGATATAAAATAATTGTTTATATTAAATTATATATTTCAAGAATCGATGCAAGACATATATCAATAATCAGTTTTCCAATAGTCCATCTATCAATTATTAATTATAACTTGACACTGTAGATAATAGAAATTTACTTTATAAATTTATATATAATATAATTAAAACCTTTGAATCATCGATCATTCCACTCAACAATCTATTAAGAGCTAACATAGAACTAGAACTAACTGAAGTATAATATATTAAGTACAACTAATAAATTAATATAAATTTTTAATTTTTATATATATATTAAACTTTATCTATTCACTTGCCGAAAATCTTCAATATTTTATAAAGGGATCATAAAACTCGTGAGTGATTAAGTCACCATCTCACATAACATAACGGAGAAAGTGAGATCTTACTGAGTGTATCTACATAAACAGTATAATATAATATGACCTAATAATATCTAAAATGAGAGTGGTACATAAATAATTATTATTTAATTTATAAATTCACAATATTCAATAAAGATCAATTCTAAATGGACAAAAAATTCCACAATCAACCCTGGAGAGACGAGTGAAGTAAATAAAAGAAAGTAAATTACTTGATGAATAGCTTTTTAGCTAGCATCTAGATAAACGATTTATGTATATTTCGTGGGTGAGTTATATTATTCATGATAGTCTGTAGTCATTTATATATATCATATTTGTATATATTTTTATTTAATGAATAACCTACGTTTTTACATTATTTTATATTAGGATAATAGTGATATTGTAATAATAATGACTATTTCAATTTACCAGCTAATATATACCTCATTTTACATAAGAAATATTGTATCTTTCGAGTGTGCTATAAAACAAACTTCTAAACTTTGAACTTGAATATTTCATGTATGTATTAGTAGTTACGGATAGAGTGAAGTATACCATAGATATGATTAAAGTAGAATTCAATTAATCAATTGTGTGCAATTTATTTGTATTAGATAAAATATGCGTAGAGATTGCGAGTGCCATAACTGATCGAGAACTTATTAAACAGTAACACACACTTTGGCGTGTTGTATATATAACATTCAAAAACTAGTCGCATGAGTATTTTAGTTTTGATTTCTGCTCATTGCGCGCATATAGACTGAATATTTTTTAGGGCATATGTAGTCAGGCAACACAAAACCCATGCGCTTTTAACAGTAGCCGGTTTTTTAAAAATTATACAGTGAAAAACAATATTCCTTGAATGGTTTGGATTTGGTCGTTCGAGAAACTAGAAATTGTTATGTTCAGAGAGCATTTTGTTTCTCATGAGACCTATGTTGCATTAATATAATAACATTTTTTTTTTAAGTAATTAATACAAATAAAATTTAAAATAAAAAAGGATTATCTCGCAACTGAGAATATAATATATAACTGACCTGAGATTTTAGTATGTTTGAATTAGTATCGAGATAAGAAAAAAAGATATTATCTATAATTTTACCCTTTTCCAAATTATAATACATTTAGTAAGTTCATCCAAACATACTCGACATTATCACCACTGCAACCTAAAAGTCATTAATTTTAAATTACTTTTTTCATTATATATAATTATCTATATATTTATATTTTCTTACTTATGTATAATAACCAATAAACACTAGTGAGTCATATGTAGATGTCTATTGCAGAGTACGAAGTTAAGATTATTTTAATTGTTTTTTATTTAGCCTTGAGTGAGAAAACATCAGTCTTCGTGTTAAACTCAATACATGGTCTCATACATAATGTGAATCTACGACCGTCTCTCACTCAGCTAATTTTCCATCATCACTAATTCTAATCATACGAATTGTCCTTAATAGATTTTCAGATAACAGACACCTGCTTCGCCCCTTTTCGTTCTTCACTACGTTGCTGCTATTTTATATTTTGATGTCTAAGCATGTGTCTTTTTAAGTGTATTTTATAGATTGCACTCATATCCACACTCAGACATTTAAATAATTTTTTTTTTTATTTATTTATTTTTTTTTCACTCCTCGAAGGAGGTATTTATCCTCATCCGGGTCCAAACCTCAGACTAAGGATGAGGGAATTTCGTTTCCCCCACAGCACCCTCCTGACATGTGCCTGAGTGCGTTAGAATGCACCTATATCTTCCGGGAGCCCCCCCCAACACCATCGGAAAAAAGTGGTGAAATCAGCTCACCTATAGTTCGCAACTGTGAGAGAGTGCGTAATCGTGGTGGAAACGCTATATAACACATTAGAACATTCCATAGTTAAGTCGACATTAACATGAGTTAAATATATTAGTGAGTTTCACATTCCTCATTATGGTTTATAATATCTTCTTATAGTTTTAACCACAAGTCATATGTACTCTACTCCGTTGATAAGTTATTACTTTTCCTTGCATATTATATACCTCCGGTTATACAACACTCATATAGTATGACAACTGACTCTCACGAAATTCTTCAAATTAATATAGTTTCGAAATTGTTTTGCGAGACAGTGATGGGTTTTAATCGTTCACAAAGCATTCGATTTTATGTACATATTTACTGCTTCTAGTAACTATCTGCAGTAAAATCATTTAGAGATAATTTTTATTTTAAATATTTTTGAGTGAGTTCGTAAAGTCTATTCGGTAATCAATTTACTTTAATATTTTTTTTTTGTTTTGTCTTCTCTAATGTGTTATCCTCCTCTGTAGATATCTTTGAATAGAAGGAGTAGTATTTTTCCCTCTGTTCTTTAGAGCTCATCTACCATTTTCATAGATTTTTTCTTATATCTCTGATTCAGTTACTCATAGTGACGTTACTCACAGATGCATCAGTCTTATTTTATTCGATCACTATTATATGGTGATGAGGCCACCTCTCATCTATTCGCTATCACCCTCGAGTAACATTATAAATAATTTTGAATTTATTTCATGTTGTGGAAGAAAAAAATCTTGATATTCATATATATTCGCTGATTAACTACTACATTAGCACACTCAGAACATTTAAATAATATTTATATTTTATGAATGCGTATAGCTCACATTTCATTTAAGGTCCCTTTCTTATTACCACTCATTAGAGCCTACTATATTCACAGTAAATCACTATTAAATAATTTTATAATTTTCATATGTTTTAAAGCATATACACATATTAGCAATTATCACCTCATATTTCAAAAACTCAAGGTGACATTTTGATATTATAATTTATTTGTTTTTTTATATTATTTTTTTTTAAAACTACTCTTATATTAAGGTGGTATATATTTTTCTCTATAATGGGATTTAAGTTTCGAGGGATTCAATACTTTAGATACAAAGAAAACAACCCTCTATATAATTTTTACCTATCTTTCGAGTGTCATCATTACTCGAGTATCTCAGCACAGTTCTTAATTGTCTTAAACTCTATTCTTTTTGATTTTTTATCTTACATTTATCTCTTCTCCATTCTCAGGTTAATATCTTTCAGATTGATTATTTACGTGGAAATTGTTTTTGTTTTATATGATAACAAATGATAGGGTGCTTTTTGATTACTGAACACTTGGGTGACTATTTTAAAGGTAGTAGTATTAGATAAGATTCCACAATTCCTTAGTTTCGATATTTTAAGAACACTTAGGTTATTTCATTTCATTTTTTATAATGATTACGTGTAGGTCCTGATGTACTCTCTTTTATTCCACTCAGGGACTCGCGAATATCTATTAATCAACGTCATTTTATATCGTCTAGTTTTTGATTATAGAATGATATTATATAATATGGTTTGTTAATTCACGTGACTTTATGTGCAGTCGTTGGTAATAGAGGTATTGTATATAAATTAATCAATATAGTAGTTAATATAAAGACTCTTGTACTTGTTATTTCCTTCACTAATATTGTTTTGTAGGTTATGTTCCTCCAGTGGTTACCTGTATATTACTTCTTATTTATAATAATTTTCTGTGAGCTCACTCTGATAGTGGACTCAGCTCTATATCAGGTACAGTTTAACTCATATCTCTCTGATCAAATGTTGGTATTGTGTCTTTCTGATAGTATCAATATTGCCCATCTATGCAGCAAAAATAACTTACACTCATAAGTTAGTATGGTGACATATAGTGAGCTGATTCCACCACCTACATCTGCATAACTCACATATTCTTATGTGAGCATTGTCGTTAATTGTTATATTATCGCTCACTCTTCTATGATATTTTATTTGAATACCAGTTGGTTCTTTATGTAGGTGATACTGATTAATAGGGCTGCTATTAGGGATGGTTCTTATTCTCAATCTTATCATTATTTTACAGCGTCATTTCTATATACTAATTTACATGTACTCATTCATTTTAGTTCTACGTACTTTGTCAACTGAAGGCTTCGATTCCAGTATAAAGTGCTTTTCTTATGGTGTGTTTTCGTGGCAAATAGTGTGTATTTTTTCCATCTGTTCTGAAGCTGGAATTTTTTAGCCATTCTTCTTCTTCTTCCCTTCTTTGTAATGTCATCTTAGCATTTTTATTTCTCTCGTCCATACTTTCCACTAGTGTTTTCAGAGCTTCTCCATCAAGATCTCACTCTCATCTTAGATAATCATTCTCTTTTTTTTAACATAGAAATTCTGATGTTGATCCTACCCGAAGGTTTCAAATTTTCATGTTCATCCACCAGAGTTGGGAAAGTCGAGAACAGAGCCAAATTAAAAGTCAAGACATGTTCCAATACAGCACCGGCCCATGTCATATTGAGTCTAATAACATAGCATTTTGTCTGTCTAGTATTATTATTTCACCTATTCCTATTATTCAGATGTTTTATATTTGGATCGAAATCCTATCTCTGATAAGTATATATGGGGCGGGATGGGGTGGGACCTCACTCTCCGGTTAGCCTGTTCTATAACATCTGGATACATTGAGTTAATCCAGTGTTAACAACATTGGGTTTATTATAGTGTCATCTATCAATGTGTGTAGCGTAGACATATTTTGCTATGGTGTGTCAAGTTACGAGCAGTCAGCCGATTAATTGAACGTGCTTCGACTCGAGCATCACAGATCGAGAATGAGGAATCGCAAAAACATATGAAGTAAGTGGAAAGCACCGGGGTGCGAGCGGGATCAAGCGACGAAAGGTGTTATAACTTTCGAGGCAAGTGTGATTTCCAAGGGAGGATGAGGTTCAATTCCGAGCTTTGTGTGTGGAAGTGAGAGTGTTTAATCTTCTTCGCTATAATCGACTTTCTTATTAATTCGTGCTCCACGTTGATATCATATGTTTCTATTTTTTCTGCGAACATTCATTGACTTTTACAGAGCCGTGAGAGTATCATTTATACGGGTCTATGACGGTTCTTAGAGTTATCTAACATCTTATATTTATAGTAATCTTATCGCTTACAAGAGAATTTATTTCTGATGTTATCAGCGTAGTATCTTAGTAACTAGCTAGTGCGAGGCTACAGAGAGTGTGCTTAGAAGTGAAAGAAGCTACCACAGACAAACACTTTGTCAGCTACCCACAAATTCAATGCATTGTCCACTCCTAATAAAAATGGCTGTTTTACGAATCTCATATACAACTGGTTTCTTCTCTATTCTGCCACTCAGAGTATAGAGTATTTACACAAGATTCAGTAGGCCACTTATAGCAACTCAGCGGTGTGGGTGATAAATTAATGTTTGTGGTTTGCTTCATACATAATCTTAGGTAACTCACCGGGAAATCTCATTAAGTATAGATAACACATAACGCAATATCCATTCTAGAAGTATAAAACCACATAATTAATACATCAGAACACTACTCTAGAGTATTTAATGCGAGCACAAATATTAAGCGGGGAGATCGTCCATGCTTAGCTCCATAGGAATATCCAAAACTTTCTATATATGATTCTTACTTTTTTTCTTATTTTACAAGAGTGTTCATTATTTACTCAAAATGTGAGGGGATTTTATTTAATTAAAGCATATTACCAGTCAGTGCAGACATAAATAGGATTGTCAGTTAATTGATAATCATGATTAATTTCCAAAGCGGAGAGGACAATATTTTATATTGAGTATGTTGGTGTGTAAAATATAACTTTCCTCAGTGAGAGTACCTAATTGTGTGAGGAGACACATATTTATCGTGGAGATGGCAGAATATTTTTAGGCTAAATGATGAAGGACCTGAGTTATGGGGCGATTGAAAACAGCCATGTTTTCCCTGTCCCAATTATACAATTTTGAAATAGATCTAGAGTTTAGTTGGCTCCAAGGCACCTCCTAGCATTATTGTTTTGCAATTGACTAGAAAGTCTTTCAAAATGAAAGGAGAAATGAAGGGTGTAGTATTCGACATAGGAATGGATAGTTGGTGACAGTGGACAGAGGGAAGTCATCAATAAAAAATTGATAAAAGGGAAGAACTCTGATAAACATTAGCAATTAATAGATTTTAAGATGAATGGGTTACCGCTACAAACGATGTCCTGGAACGACCGGAAAGCGATATCAAGGAAACAGATACCAACAACAGCGGGGAATAATAGAGAATACCACCGATACAAGTTAAGAAATCAACGTTTTATAACATACTTTACTGAAACCTTCCAATATAAGCAACAGTACAGGAAAAGATTCAAATATATATATATATATATATTATATTATTAATTAATAGTATATATATATATATATATATATATATATATATAATATTATATATATATATATATATATATAATATATATATATATATATATATAAATCTTATAAAAATGTATTTATATAATATATATATATTATATATATAATATATAATAATCACTTCAAGGAAACGTTTGAAGTAACTCTAATTCGTTAGTATAATCGTGATCCTTTTTTTTCGTTTTTCTTTTTTTCTTTTTTTTCTTTTTTTTTTTTAAAAAAAAGAAGGAAATGTTAATCATTTATCTCAATAACAAATATAAACCTCAAGAAGATGCTAATTTCCTTCTTGAATGAGTGTGTGAGTGTGTCACCCGCGCAAGTTTAAAATTAAATAAAAGGTTTGATGGAGGCGAGGCTCGCTCAGGAACACAATCAATTAATAATAATATAATCAATCCTTCTTCTCAAGTGACTGAGACTTCAAAAGTAGTTTGAAGCGTTCTTGCCTTCACACACAAATCAGTTGATGGAATACCTCAAATAAGTCAACAGGTGACTATTATAATGATGACGACCTCAACATTAATAAATATGCAATGAATTTTCTTCAAACGCATCAGATGGATTTTTTTTTTTTTTTCAGAATTTATAACAGAACTTTCTACACTCTAAATCAGTTATTTTAAACCTTTTTTGTGTGTGTAAAGCGCCTACTTTCAAATAATTGAGTCACAGGAGATTTTACTCTCCATCAGCGGGATTCGAACATTGGACACCGCGTCGCAGTGTTAACAATAACCGGATGCTCTAACCACTAGGCCATCCACGTCCCCAAAAAAGAACGCTTCAAGCGTAGTTTTTAAAGCACCCGGTTTTCTCATCCTATAATTGCTGAGTACTCAAAGGCTTGGCCCCCATTTTCATTTGGGACAGACAGGAAAGTGACTAAATTTTATTGAACATGTATGATAAAATAATTTTCCTAAAAAATACAGAGTACAAGATTTAAAAATTACGTAGATAAAAATGAATATTAACTAAAATTGTTAATTTACCTAAATTGTGACTTAATAGTGACTTCCTTGTGATTGATGAGATCTTGCGAGATTTTCTATATCCAAGGTTCAATGTTTGTCAAGGCGAGTAGCAAGTCTCCTCTTTCACTAATTACCAATTTAATTTCGCTGTTTAGTAACAATTTGCAACACCGCACCTTAATCCTTTCTCCACAAAGTATGAAGAGAAAAGAGAAAGTAAGAGTAATTTCATTTCCTGGCAAAGCTTAGGATACTTGCTTTGCATTTTGAGTCAAAATGATTCATAACCAAGTTGCTTAAAATGTAATTTAGTTCAGAGATCATTTTGTAAGTCCATAATTTCTTCACGTAAATTTTGGTGAGCAGAAGAAGCATCAGAAAGAAATGGATTTATGGCCCAGTCAGGTATTTCAAGATCACAAATATCTTTAAATTTAGTCATAAAGTCTTCTTTCAAAGTCTGCAAGTGAGAACAAAAGCAATCAATATCTGTATTTAAAAGCAAATCACTATTACGTTAGTTCACCGCCCAGCTAGGGCTTCCTGCTCCCTTAATCAAGCCCGGAGCTCCCCAGGGGACGCTATCGCCCAGGTTAAGAACCTATGTTCTAAAGTCTAAATCATCGTTTTCAAACCGGTGGGTAGTGACTCCAAGTGGGTTGTGAAGTCTTTTCTATGGGACAGCGGATGCAAAACTCCGTCGCGTAAGATGCAGGCATATCAATATTGAAACATGAAGGTATGTGCTGTATTTCAACAAATTTAGTTTATTTCCGGATATACAATTTTTTTAATTTTTTTATGAACATGATGAATTGCATGACATCTCTATTTCTCATATATATTATATATATAATATATATATATATATATTATATATATATATATATATATATATTATATATATATAATATATATTATATATATATATATATATATTATATATATATATATATATATTATATATTAGAGAGCTACCAGATTACCAGAAAAGAGGGCCGCTCACGGATACTCTATTTTTCTTAGGTGCCAGATACCCGATACCGATAACTTATATATAAATACACAGCAATAAGGATAACTCAGGGTTGCATTCCTTGTATAACCAATACCTTAGTCGCATTTTATTTCATCTTTGGTTGTGCACCAAGTATTTTTATTTTATAAATTAAAATAGTATCTTTAAGGATTAATAAATGCAAATATAATAATAACTTTTTTTGTTTGTGATTTTTTCAAAGAAATATGTCAATTTCCAGTTTTCCCAGTAGTCATTACAAAGTTTAGCCTACTAGCTTTTACGGTTTAAACATGATTACAATTACAAGAAGATTCTTTAAATAGCTAAAAATATAAAGATAAAATATTGACAGAGAGACGCTTAATTATTCAGCTAAAAAGGACAAACTAAAAAAAACGCGATTATTCAAGACTGACATAATATAATATATAACTGCCTTTAAAGATAAAGATTAGATATCTTTTCAAAACTCAAATTCAATCAAATTCCTTCAAATTGTGATGCAAAAAAAACATTAGCGTTCACTAGTATCTGGCGAGAGCCTGTTCCTTTTTGGGGTGTTTACATTGCCAACCTACACTAAAAATACGCTCGGTCTCGACTGATGAGGGAGGGCTGATAAATATTGTTTGCTTGCAAGCACTGATAATAAGGAAAACCTTGGCCCATTTTCATGCCATCACATGAAGGATTCTCTTCTGTTGGCAGCATCTCCATATTTTTCACAGATTGCAAATTTGAATTATCTTTGCTCCTGGATGACTGTCTCTTCAGTTTTTTCGATGAGGTTCCTTGGTGTGATTAATTTGAAGGTGAATGAGATGTCAATGCCATTTCGGCCATGAATATCCAAACCTAACTAACATATCCAAACCTCTTTCATCTTCAGTTAGGTTCTAGGTTTGGCTGAAAAGTGCCACCATTCGTCACTATCGTCGCCTGTTGGCCAGGGATGTTGCTGATAAGGCGGCTTTCCACTTCTGTGAATATTTTTTTGCCGCGAGCAAGACGTCTCGGCTTATCTATTTAAGATGCATTCTAAGAAGTGGTTCACGATCGGAGATTAGCCATTCTTGTGGGGTTTCAGCTAGCTTTAGGAATTCCTTATTAAACCTTTATATATCGAAACTAGATTCATTATTGAATCTAAAAGTTTCTGCTAATTCTATCACCCAAAAAGTTAAGAGAATATCCGGCCAAAGTATCAGCCATATTAACCAATACCGATACCAAAAAAATGCAGATTGACTGCCAATACCGATACATCGGTTACATCCTAATATATAGTAGTATATATAATATAATATATATATATTATTATATATATTACATATATATATTATATATATATATATATAATATATATATATATATATATATTATATATATATATGATATATTATATATATATATATGATTGGTGTTATTACGCCCTCTGCCTGGTTATGTGACTACTGAAAGGTAGAAAAACACATTTCTTCCGCCTTTACCCCGAAGAGCAAAGATTCGAATAGGGCGAAAGTATAAAAAGAAAAATAACAATCTTTTGTTCACCAGAGAGAGACTGGCGAATTTGCAAACGTTAGTGAGTTGATAAGTAACAAACAAAAATTTAAAAAATAAAAACTCCTCACAACACCTTGAGAAGAGGTGCGTGGTGTGTGGGAGGAACCATTCTTGATACCTATATG
>JABUQX010056224.1:0-20000 GCA_015478945.1 Trachelipus rathkii | reverse complement strand
ATTACAAACAATAATAGACAAAATATCTGGATCTATTCCCCTATTTTATGAAACCCGTAGAACTTGATTTGAAAGTTTCAGCCACTTAGGGTTACGTCCCAAAAGAAAAAAGAAGGAAATAATGTAAAGAGTGTACATATCTTGACGAAGGAGTCGGAGTTCGAAGAAGGAGCAACCCGGACTTTCTTGCGGATCTGGTCAGAATTGGTATATTGAGAGGTCACGGAGCCAGAGTAGTGCGGGGCGTGAATCAAAACTTGCTTTTGATTTGCGTCATTGTATGCTCACATCAAACCAAATAGAATGCATAGAGAAGATGAAAAAGGACGAAGAAAGAAGTATAGAAGTTAGACGACTGGGAGTTTCATAATGTATGCAATGAGCCAGTGCCTGAGCCAGAGTTGAAAAAAGATACAAAGAAAAAAGAAGAAATAATATAAAGAGTACATAGCTGACGAAAGAGTCGAAGATCGAGAAGGAGACCGACTCCTGAGTGGAGGCAGAATGGAGCTGGAGAGGGAGGTGAGCCAGAGTAGTGCGGGGCGTGAATCAAAACTTGCTTTAGACTTGCGTGATTTGTCATATCAAACCCTCTGCCAGGATGGGTGCTGAGATAAAAAAGGACGAAGAAAGAAGTAGAAGTTAGAGACTGGGAAGTTTCATAATGCTATGCAATGAGCCAGTGCCTGAGCCAGAGTTGAAAAAAGATACAAAGAAAAAAGAAGAAATAATATAAAGAGTATAAAGAGTACATAGCTGACGAAGGAGTCGAAGATCGAGAAGGAGAACCGACTCCGCAGAGGTGTTTCAGAATGGATATGGAGAGGTCACTGAGCCAGAGTAGTGCGGGGCGTGAATCAAAACTTGCTTTCGACTTGCGTCATGTATGCTACATCAAACCAAATAGAATGCATAAGAGAAGATGAAAGAAGGACGAAGAAAGAAATAGAAGAAGTTAGAGACTGGGAAGTTTCAAACCAAATAGAATGCATAAGAGAAGATGAAAGAAGGACGAAGAAAGAAGTAGAAGAAGTTAGAGACTGGGAAGTTTCATAATGCTATGCAATGAACCAGTGCCTGAGGCAGAGTTGAAAAAAAGATAAAAACGTATAATAGACTTAGTAAGATATCTTTACCTATGTTTTCGGACCCATAGAACTCGAGCTTTTGGCTTTAAAGTTTCTAATTGTAACCTCTGCACCCCCGGGGTGGGCTCCCGAAGAAAAAAAAATAGAAAAACACGGCCCATAGCAGAGGATAATGAATGACGATGACGAAGAGTGCTTTCATAGGAATCTAAAAGGGTAAGATTCCTCTTAAAATTAAATTTTAGTGGTGAATTCAGCTATTTTAATTTCTTAGATAATCACTATAGAAACCGTTTATTGAACACTATCTATGAAACTTAGCATAAAGAGCTTATTAATTATACGGCCTTTGTCATTCTACCTATCTACCTCCTCCTTAGCTAATCCTCAGATTGTCTTCACATGATGATGATTCACCTTCACAGATGTTTCCTCAATCGGAACTCCTTTCGATTCCACAGATGGTTCCTCAATCAATGTTGATTCGCCTCAAAGACAGTCACTCATCTACTGACGCGGAGGAAGCTTTAGTGCTAGAGTAACCCATGCGCAAAGGCGTTTTTAAATAAAAAATTAGTGAATTTAGTGCATAAAATTTAATTTAGTATGAGTGCTCAGCTTTTAGGTCGCGAAGAGCATATAGTATTGCTACGATGCTTATAAATATTTATTTAAGATTTAAAGAAGCTCAATCGAATATCGAATTCTTACATTTATGAACTAGAAAACTCTCCACAATTACCCAAGCAACTAATACTTTAAAAAATTATTAAATTAATACCTTAGCAAACAATAGGCTTAATGTTAGTATTTGTAAACTGATATTTACTTCTAATATTTGAGCATATGATTTAACAATAATTTAAAGTTTCATATAAATTATTAGTTAAATGCTACATACGCTTGTGTATGTATCGGAGAAATACTCTCTTATCGTTTTCACTCTTTGCGTCCTGGAGCATATTTTAATTATTTATAGACTCTTCTCCTCAGATATGTTGGACGAGATAAACTGATACATGTTAAATATTCTAACTTAAGGTCACGACTTCATATAATAATATATATATATTATATATATTATATATATATATAATATATATATATATTCTAATAGTATAATATTATATAAATATATTATATATATATATTATATATAAGATGATAAGATTCAAGTAACCAAATAATATAATTTGGTTTCAACTCTTCCATTAATGAGTACTATGAAAGAGTTCTTATATTGTTGATTGTTCGCGTACTCTCGACGTACCAAAGCGTACAAAAGCCTGTAGTGTATGAGGAAATTCCGGCCGAGAATCTCAATAAGCTACCTGTTTTATTGTTCACCAGCGTAAAAAAAGAAAGTCATTTTGAGACTCAAAAACTTCAGAACGTTCTTGTGCAGTGATGGAATAAGAGAAAAAGGATACTTCACACTCCTGCCGAATATATATTATATATTATATATATATATATTATATATAATATATATATATATTATATAATATATATATATATATATATATATATATATTTAATATTATCATATATAATATATATATATTATAATATATATATACTTATAGGAAAGTAGGCAAAGGTTTTCTCTCAATTTATGAAATCACGATACTCTAAAATGAATAACCCAAAGAATAGTGAAAACGAAAATCGTCGTTCTTTAGAAACTAAGTTACGGCTCTCAAGTTGTTAAAGAACTTCATAGACTCTCATTCAGAGCGATCAAGGCCTGGTCCCATATTCAGGCTCTTTAGTTCAGGATATGTAGTTTTCTGATAGGTATCGCACAGAGAAATCTAGTATACTAGCAATCTGATCATAACTCTGAACAGGATGCCCTAAACGACCGATGCCACTAATTTTATAAGAAAGCCGGAAATTTTAACTTTGAAGGCTGTACTTTTTCAATTAAAGAACATAATATATTCGTTTTCGTAACTCTTAGAGTCATTTCCTGTGATTTTAACTTTTTTTTATATAAGAAAATCCTTCATGGATTTTGAAACTTAACAGGTTTAATTTTTTCCTAAAAGAGATTGCAAATCTTTTCTTTAAATATGGGTTCATTCATTCTCTTTAGAGAATTATCTTTCCTTGGTTGTACCCTCATCCTGGACAACTAACGGCTTTCTATCATACCCATTATATTTTAATATATCATAATATATATATTTATAATATACTATATATATATTTTATAATTTATATATTATATATATATTTATATATATATATATTTTATATATATATTAAATTAATATATATATATATCATAATAATATTAATATACATAATATTATTATATATATATAATTATTATTATATATAATATAATATATATTATATATATTATATACATACATATTCTATATATTTATCATATTTTAATTATATTCATAATCTTATTGTTTACTTTCGGATGTACAATTTTTAAATTTATTCACTGTAATGATTTCCACTTTAATTTTCATTTTAAAAAAACCTTTGAAAATAAAAATTTGAACGAAATTTTTATATTTTAAAAGAGTGAGACTGAAATGGAAAAAAAACTAAATTTTGGTGTCAAGCAGAACTTAGACATTTTTGTTACTTATACAGTACGTGAAATTGTATTATAGTACAATGGGGTTGAATAGTATATATAATTATTATATACATCGTATATATATATATATAGATTATAATATATATATATATTATATATATAGTATATTATTTAGTAATATTATAATATATATATATTATATATATATATATTATATATATATCTAATATATATATATCATTAAAGTAAATTCAAGTGCCATTCAAACATTACAACATTTTCTCAAGTTAAGCCTATTCTTTTTTTTTTTTTTTTTAGGAAAAAAATGAAAGTAGTCTCAATGTAAAAGTAAGAAAATGTGATAGATTACTATAAAATGGAAAAGCTAGTTTTATTGCACTTTATCTTAGTTAGTTTTTTAACGAGTACTATGTGTATTTTTAAAAAATAAATATAAATTTTTTTAAACGAAACGTTTTTAAAAATGTATATATACTAACACGTGTCCTCTAGGCGCTTTAAAATGTTTTCTTTTTAACTAAAATTGTCACAGAGCGTTTCCCTGACGTCATTAACCCACCCTTAATGATTTAGGCTAAGATTCCTAAATGATTGTTGGGGCTGCGTGATAGTTGTTGTCTGGGGTTTTACATCGAATCCACACACACTATGAGAACACGCATGATGTCCATATTTTATTTGTTGTCGTTGTTTGCAGTGGCCACGTATTTAATTATGTGCGGCATACACATACGTTTTTATAATAAATATATATATATATATATATATATATATTATTTTATATATATTAATATTATTATATATTATATTATATATTCAATTATAATATATAATAGATATATTATAATATATATCAATATATATATATATATATATATAATATATTATATATACTAATTATATATATAACATATATATATATATCTATATATATATATATTTATATAATATTAATATTAATTACTATATATATATAATATATATATATTATATATTATTATATATATATATATATATTCTATATATTATATAAAGTTATATATTTTATATAGTATATAATATAATAAATTATTATATATAATATATCATATATAATAAATTATATAATATATTAATATTCATATAATATAAATATATTTTATTACTTTATGCATGTTAAAAATTTATATAATATTTTATTTAGGTAAGGGATTTATTTTACACTTTTATTTTATTTATTACTTGAAATTGAGTTGAGTTTTTAATAAAGTCTCATATCGGCATAGATCCAATGGAGAATCAGAACATCGTCTATCGGAAATTGGTATGGGACGCTTTTAACCCATGAGCTAAGTAGCCTGTCCTCTCTCTGTGTTATATCCACGTTAGAATAAAGCCGGTCACTTTTGGCTATCTCATCTCTGTTTCGACTTTTCCTTTTATTAGCTTACGTATATAAAGTTATCTTTCTCATTCGTTCTAATATATATATATGATATGTATAAATATATATATATTAAGATATAATAATATATATATATATATATAATATATATATATATAATATATAGTATATTATATATATAATTTTTACTATTATTAATACTTGCTTGAGGGGAAAATAATTTTCGGATAAACTTTAACTTTCAGCGCCAGTGGGGCCTGCGTTTCATGCCGCACGCCCACTGCAGTATGTGAGCTGCTTTAACTTATTTAGCTTGTAGCAGTATCTTAGGTGGAAATATAAATAGACGTACATCTTCAGTACTGATTTGAGGTCAGAAAGGAGTACGGAACTGTAACGGATCAAAGCTCGATACGAGCCATGATCGAGCGGAGTCAGGAGTTAAGTCTGTATACAATCGCATAATAGACTGAGTAAGTATCTTTTCATGGTTTTCTACCCATAGATTTTTTTTATGGGTATCAGAACCTCAAAGAGTATCTAAGTACTCCTCTTACGGGTAAACACAAGAAAAGTATATGCATGTAGATAGAAAGACAAAGAAAAGATGAGAGAATAGAAAGAGGACAGCAACTGTGATGGTCATTGCTGACGGTGCACTGTCCAGGAGCTCCGGAGCAGAGTGACAATCTACATGACAAATGTATATAGACGAGATGTAGCTTTCCCTATGTTTACGACCATAAATCTGGCAATTTTAGGTTTGTCATACTCAACGAATGTCTGAGACCCCCAAAGGGACGTAACGAAAAAGAGAAATAAAGGAATTGAGAGACATGCATAAGAATATACGGAGAAGGTATGAAGAAAGAATTAGAACAAGGTAGATATGGGGAGTTATGTTTACGAACCCAAAGAATCCGTCGGTGAAGATGAGGTGTGCACTATAGCATTACTTCGTCTTAATTCAATTTTTATAATTTTACATGTTTCCACCCATGACACTGAATTTGCGAAGTTCAAGTATGCTTGCGGGGAATCTAACACCCTGGATTGCATTCATGAAGAAAAACATGCCCTTGCCTATAATTATGTTAATCAAGCCATATGTACTGAATTACGAGATGATTTCTAAGTAAGTGAATGGAAGAACCCACATGATATGGGAACTGATCTTTAAACTGGTTACCTCTATAATGAATGATTCATCTATAAGAAATTAGTTACATAGATTGTCACTATATCCAGCATCAATCTCATTTTTTATTTTTTTTTGGAGGACGTTTGTAAATATCCTACTGTGAAAAGATACTTGCATGAAAAATAAAAATATTTTTTCTATTTGCTTAAAGTTTTTTATTGTTAAATATGTATTGTCTTCAATGTTTATATTTCGTTTCATTTATTATACTTAAATTATTTAAAAGTATCTAAAAACATTTTGTTTTGCTTAAATTTTTAAAATTATTATTCAAATATGCATTTTATTGACGAAGATGCAGTCAATTAAAACACCAGCAAACGCCCACACCACACCCTTCCCATCGCAGCAGCTCTATTGCTTTACTGCACTTACTGACTTAAGTAATAAGGTAGAATTGTTACATTTCTATTTTGCTATAAAATAGATAAAAAGATCTTTATAACATTTTTATATTTACATCTTTATATTTATATTAAAAACAATCAATTAATCAATAATCAACGTAGATCAAACTAGCTATCAACCCTCCTTCTATTCCGTATCCATTGTAATGATATAAGAATATTTTAACACATGTATAGATTTTAGTCAAAATAGATTAATTCCATGTAATAAGCACTGTGGACAGGGATTTATGAGAAAAAGTTTTAATTATAATCCTTTATGTCCAACATCTACCAAATGCCCAAAAAATTGCTTCATTATTATTAAAAGTTAAGTTACGAGTACGTATTTATTCACTTAATGACCTTCCAAACTTCGACCGATTTGACAAGTTATATTACAAAAACTATATTTCAAAAGAATAATATAAGATCTTACACTTTGACACAGTTTGCAGTATACGACACGTTCCAACTCTAAAGAGTCACTGCTATGTGTATCAGTCAGTTAGCCGAGGTTTGATTCGCCAGTCACTCGGGACTCAGCGCTTCGAATCGCGATGATCGTGTCTAACCTTTCACTGAAGATGCTGAAACCTTCAGGACAGGAAAGTGCCATCAGTTGGCAACTCAAACATGGAGGGAAGACTAGTCCATCCATACCAGGCTCACAACAACGGTGTAATCCAACTCCTCTGACAGTCGTATATAGCTGCATTCGCAAACACGGCGTGAGTCCAGGAAGCAGAGCAGTTTGTGACTCCTGGCACGCGGTTTTGCTCAACTCAGCATGCTTCTAAAACAAACGTACACGTCTCCAAACGACACTTACGTAAATAAAACAGGCTTTTAAAAACAAACAAATTTACAAATCAATTTCTTCTTATATTAATAATAATATATTACAAAAATAATGGAAAGAATATAAATAAATAAAAATAATAAAAATAAAAATAAATATAAAAATATATAATAATATATTGAGTAATAAAAGAATTAATCTTTTGAAAATTTGGAAGAAAAGTGAAAAATATGAAGGAATAATAGAATAAATTATTGGAAAATATGAAAGTAATAGCAAAAAGGAATTAATTACTTTTAATATAATATTACAAAATTAAGAATAATATAATATAATCATAACACCAAGTCGAATAATATATATATAATAATAATAATAATATATATGAATAATAATATAATAACATATTATAAAATAATAAGAATAATTAAATAAATTAATATATAATTGAATAATTATAATTAATAATAATATAATAATCAAAATACTACTACTATACACTACTACTATAGATTACGCTACTATATTTATAATATAATAATAATTATAATTATATCATAATAATAAATATGAATAATATATAATATTAACTATATATAATAATCGCATAATAAATAATTAATATAATAATAATATCCAGTAAATAATTTATTACATAAATAATAAAATTTAATAAAATAAAAAATGACCTCCGACCCAACTTTTATCAAAGAAAAGTTAAATATAATTAATAATGAAAAAATATAAACATAAAAATAAAAATATAATAATTAGTAAAAAATATAGAAATATAAGATAATAATAATTATTTAATATAAGGAAAAATTAAAAGAATAATACTTGATAAAATATCAGGAAAAAATTACCCAATTAATATTTTAAAAAATAAAATAAAAAATAAAAATAATAAATTATAAATATATAATAATATAATAATAAAAATAAATTAATATAATAATAATATAATAATTTATAATAATAATAATAAATTGAGAGTAATATATTAATTGATAATAGTAGATAATTTTATGCAGTTTTTATTAACTAAGCTTGCATGCGAGCATAACACTTTAGCTGAACAATATTCGCATTTTGTAACTATCCCTTAGTCCAAATTACTCTTAACTCGTTCAAAATTTCCTTTCACTTCCATTTTTCTTAGCATCATGTACTCTTTCGGTATAGATTTAAGTTTAAGTCTTCACTGCAATAAATACAATCTCATTACCGTTCCGCGATCGTTAATTTCTTGCATGCAGTGAATTTCACTCTTTTGATGTTTAACTTTTCGCTTAATAATAAACCCTTCGACTTGAAACTTTAACTTGCGAAATCTAAACTTCTCACCATGACTAACATTGGTGCATGCCCGTAAATGAGAATACGCAGATAAAAAACCCCTTTCCCAGGTTAAATACCTTTTAATAACATCTAGTTTAGGGTTGGTTGGTATAGGGAAACCCTCCAGTCAACCCCAATAATAATAAATATATATATATATATATATTATAGTATAATATAATATATGTCTTATATATAATATATAATAAAAAAGAAAATCGTCTAATTTAGGGACGCCTAAAAACTATTACTCAAAATGTCCGCATTTTTTGCATTTTTGAAATGTGGGCATTTGACCTCAAAAACAACATTATTTGTTCAACTACCATAAACGGAAAAGTTCTGAGTGAGCAAACTCAAATGTTATATAGAATTAATCAAATACAATTTCTATAAATGTTGAATTTTAAGGAAAATGAGCAAAGATACTGTAATTAAGAGTCTAATTGATAATCGTTGAAAATTTAAGAACAAGACGTGAATTTTAGAAGTACCAAAAATTTTTATTTTAAGAGAAACCAGGGAGTCGTTTTCACATCTGGATAATGAAAGACACTATATTAGAGTATATAAAAAGCAGATACTCTGAAATTCTTTAGAAAAACAGGCCAAGTTAGGACAGGCCGGTAAAACTATTTAACAAAATCGCTTTTGCTGCCTCTTGAAATTGCTATTTCGAATGTTGTAACACATCATTTTTTTTATCAAAATCTGAAAAATAACCGTAATTTAAGTAAAATTTTAAGATAAATTAATTATCCATTTTAAAATTTCAAATTGTTGAAATTTAGGAAATTAAAAAATCGTTACTTTTAAGAGTTCTAAATTAAATTTGTTGTAAGGTGAAAATTTAAGCAAAAATGGGCGTAATTTTAGAAGTATAAAAATTGATAATTATAATTTAAAACAGCTTTTAACACAAAACTAATGACAATATTGGTATATGGTGAAAACAAGATCTTGATATATTTCATTAAAAATAACGTCAGATATGGTGACAGACACCAAAAACGTCAGGAATTAAGTGCATAATATCGCCTTTCTGTTTGAAGTTGCATCAATGAAACACATTATGGATTTTCTCAAAATGCTAGGAAACAATACCCGCGAATTAAAGAACTAAATATTAAGAAGTTACCAAAACCTAAATTCAAATAGATGTACGCACAATTGTAACAGTATAAGGAAGTACGCTTACTTTTACAGAGTTACTAAATTGTAAGTTGAATAAAATTTTAAGAAAAAACAAAAAATATTTTAGAAGTTTAAATTTTTAATTAAAACAGGTTTTCACAACTAATGAAATATTTGGTATATAAAAACAAATATTGAAATTTCATTAAAAAACGTCAATTCAAGACACCTAAGAAAACTACATTTAACAAATTCGCTTTCTGCTTTTTGAATAATAATGCATTTGAAATGGAAACAACATTTTATCATGAATGCTAAAAAATACAGCTAGTTAAAAAGTCGAATTATTAAGATAATGATAACCAAAATAAATTTTCCAGAATGTTGAAATTTTAGAGAAAACCGTAGGTTGTAACTTTTAAGAGTTCTTGAAAATTTGTATGTGCAAAATTTAAGAAAAATAGCCGTGTTAATTTTAGTTAAGGTTAAAATTTTTTTATAAAAACAGGCTTTCAAGACTAATAGATTTCTTTTGATACTTTGGTATAATCATAGAAAAAACTTAATTTTGAGAAATACCAACATTAAAAAACGTCAAATTTAAGACATGCTAAAACTAGTTTCCAAAATTCTCTTTTCCGTATTTTCCTTCTTCGTGACCAAAGAAACATGGTGATGTACCTCCTTTTTCAGAGTAACGAGTTCCCTTTAAAAATCTAATTTTTAGAGAATTTTATACCAAATAATTATAATAATATAACACAAATGATTGAAGATTTGAAGGAATAAAATTGTTGGTGTAGTTGTTGTTGTTATGATATTGTTATTGTTGGAAAAAATTTAAGAAAAAATGTACTTAATTTATAGAATATAAATAAATTTTTTATTATAAACACAGCTCCATACTAACTAATGAAATTAATGGGGTATTATAAAACACAAATATTTAGAAATTCATTAAAGACAGTCAATTTTAAGACACCTAAAAACTATAAATTATCATCAATAATTCGCGTATTTCAATGCTAAATTTTTGAAATTGCAATTCAATGAAACACATTATTTATTCAAATGCCCGAATGAAAAAATTAAAAATTAAAATTAAACTTTCAATTTTAAAGAATTACCACAATTATAATTCAAATGGTTGAATTTAGGACAAAATCAGTACTTTAAGATGTATAAGTAATTTGAATAATGTGAAATTTAAGAAAAAGCGTAGTAATATTTAAGAAGTTAAATTATTTTTTTATTAAAAAAGCTTTCGTCTAAGTTATTCAATAATATTTTAGATATTATATAAAAACAAATATTGAAATTTCAGTTAAAAATGGGTGGGAATAAATCACAATGATGCACAGTTGCCAAAGAATTTAGCCTTATTTTCTGCTTTTGAATTAGCATAATTCAATGTAACACATTCGAGGAAAAATAAAGAGAAATAAAAAATAAAATAACAAATAAAAAATGAAAGATAAAATGAAAGAGTATTAAATAAGTAAATAAAAAAGAAAATTGAAATATAATATAAATGCATTTTTTTGCAAATGCTGAATAAGTATCCCGTTTAACTATCAAAATTTTATGAATTACAATTAATTTCATAAATGTGAAATATAGCAAAAATCGCTTACATTTAAGAGTTCTAAATATGTATGATTTGTATAAAATTAGTAAGAAAAATTAATCATGAAGTACTAGTAATAAAATTTGTTATATTATATAAACAGCTATTTCGACTACTTATATGAAAATATATTTTGGTAATATCAAAAACGAATAGCTTTGAAATATTTCAATGTAAAAAACGTCAATTAAGAGCACCCAAAACATATTAACAAATTTCGTCTTTCTAGGCTTTTGTAGAAATTGCATTCAATGAAAAACATCATGTATATATTTCTTCAAATGTTGAGAAACTCCGTTAAACGAACTCAACTTTAAGATAAAAATTACCAAATAATTTAATAAATTGTTGATAAGTACTAGGTACAAAATATTCCCGCTGTACTTTAATTAGAAGTGTCAACCCAGCAAATAAGGGTACCTAAAAATTCCTTGTAAATGCTAGCAGAAAATTAAGGAAAAAAAGCGTTAATTCTATAGGATGAGTGTAAAATTTTTGATTCATAATACCGAGCCACGGTTTTCGACCATGCGTAATGAAATATCGTAGTTACTTCAATCACCAAAACAAAATACTTATGAAAATGTTTCATCCTAAACCAATAACTTTTCATTTAAGACCCACACAAAAGAAAGTGGCAACTACTGTAAACAAGAATTGCGCAATTTGGTCCATTGGCTTTTTTTGAAATTGCGATTTCAATGTGTTGAAAATACATTATCATTTTTTCAGATCATGCTTGAAGAATCCCAGTTAAATAAACTTCTCAATTTAATATGATGGTGACTTAAAATAAGATTTCAAATGTTGAATGATTAGGACAGGCATGCTACTTTTAGATGAGTTCTGCCTGAAATATGATGGGGGTGATAGATAAGTAGATTGAAATTTAAAGAGAAAAAGACTTTCATTTATAGAACGGTTAAATTTTTATTGTATTTCAAAACAGGGGTTTGCAAAAACTATAGTGGAAGGAGGTATTGACTTGAATTCTTGAAATCGAATCTTTAAATATCGCTTTTAATTAATTACGTCAATAACTTTGATTTGGATCTGGTATAATTCGCAAACTTGCGTTTTCGAGCTCTTCTAGTTAAAATTGCATTTCAAAGAACACACATTATTTTTTTCAAATGCTTTAAAAATACCGTTAAAAACTCAATATTTTAAAAGAATTATTAATCCATGAATAATTTCAATAATGTTTTGAAATTTAGAAAAATCGGATACTTAGGAAAGTAATAATTTTTATATTTGCAATGTGAAAATTTAAGAAAAGCGTAATTTTAGAGTTAAATTTTCTTTATAAAACAGCTTTTCACTACTAATGAAATATTAAAATATTAAAACAATATTGAAATTTCATTAAAACACGTCAATTTGAAGGACACCCTAACAACTCTATTAATAAATTCACTTTCTGCTTTTTTGAAATTGCATTTTCAATGAAAACACATCATTTTTTACAAATGCTGAAAATACCGTTAAAAACTCAAGTTTAAGGGCAAGATCCAGCAACAGAAATGTTGAAGATTTTGGGAGTATATCTGACTTTTAAGAGTTCTAAATTTGTAAATTGTGGAAAATTTTAAGAAAGAAGCGTAATTTTAGAAGTTAAAAATTGTTATTAAATAAAACAAGTTTTCACATCTAATGAAAATTTTTTGCTATATAAAAAACAAATATTGAAATTTTCACTTAATAACGTCAATTGAACACATAAAAATTATATTTTGTAATTTCGCTTTTTCTGTTTTTTCATATTTCAATTTCAATGAAACACATTTATTTTCAAAGTGCTAAATAATTCCCTGATTAGTTGCTCCAGATTGTTAAGAATTCCAAATAATTTCAAATGTTGAAATCTTTAGGAAACAATCGTACTTTTAACAGTTCTAAATTGATAATGTGAAAATTTAAGAAAAAGCGTAATTTTAGAAGTTAAAATTTTTTATTAAAACAGGTTTTCACAACTAATGAAATATGGTATATAAAAAACAAATATTGAAATTATCATTAAAACAAACGTCGTCTTAAGACTACAAGAAATTATGATGAATACACCTTTCAGCTATGTAGAAATTGCATTCCAATGAAAAACATTATTTTTTTTTCAAATGCTGGAAAATCCCGTTAAAAAACTCAATTTTAAAGATTTAACAAATAATTTTCAAATGTTGAAATTTGAGAAAAATCGTACTTTAAGGTTTAGCTAAATTTGGATGTGTAATGTGAAAATTTAAGAAAAAGGCGTAATTTTAGAAGTTAAATTTTTTTCATTTAAAACAGAGTTTTCCAGCACAACTAATGAAAATTTTTTTTTTATAAATTCACAGCGGCAATATTGAAAATTTTCATTTATAAAATGTCAATTTAAGAACACCTAAAACTTCATTAAACAAATTCACTTTCAGCTTTTTTAAATTGCTCCTGGAAAACACATTATTTTTTCAAACATGCTGAAAAATACCGTTAAAAACTCAAATTTTAATAAAATTCACCAAATAATTTCAAATGATTGAAACTTTAGAAAAATCTTACTTTTAAGAGTTTTAAATGTGCAATGTGAAAAATTTTAGAAAAGCGTAATTTTAGAAGTAACATTTTTTTTATTAATACAGCCTTTTCACTAACTAAATGAATGATTTGCGGTATATAATAAACAAATATTGAAATTTCATTAAAAACCACGTCAAGTTTAAGGACACCTAAAGACTATTTAACAAATTTGCATTTTCTTGCTTTTTTGAAAATTTGCATTTCAATGAAACACATCGATTTTTTCAAATGCTGAAGATACCGTTAAAAACTAATTTAAGAAATACCAGAATGAATTTCAAATGTTGAAAGATTTAGGAAAATCCGTACTTTTAAGAGTTCTACAATTGTAATGTGAAATTTAACGAAAAAGCGTAATTTAGAAGTTTAAATTGTTTTTATTTAAACAGGTTTTTCACAACTAATGAATATTTCGTATATAAAACAAATATTGAAATTTCATTAATAAACGTCAATTTAAGACACATAAAACTATTAACAAATTTGCTTTTCTTTGTTTTGAAGTTGCATTTCAATGAAGCACATTATTATTTTCAAATGCTGAAAAAAACCCCGTTAAAAACTCAATTTTGAAGAAAAATTCCAAATAATTTCAAAATGTTGAAAATTAGGAAAAATCGAACTTTTAAGAGTTAATAATAATGCTAATGTTGAAAATTTAAGAAAAATCGTAATTTTAGAAGTATAAAATTTTCATTAAAACAACAGGTTTTCACAACTAATGAAATATTTGGTATATAAAAACAAATATTGAAATTTCATTAAAAAACGTCAATTTAAGACACCTAAAACTATTAACAAATTTTTTCAAATGCTAAAAATCCCGTTAAAAACTCAATTTTAAGAAATTCCAAATAATTTCAAATGTTGAAATTTAGGAAAAATCGTACTTTTAAGAGTTCTTAAATTTGTATTGTAAAAATTTAGTTTTGCAAAAGCGTAATTTTAGAAGTTAAGTTTTTTTATTAAAACAGGTTTTCACAACTAATGAAATATTTGGTATATAAAAACAAATATTGAAATTTCATTAAAAAACGTCAATTTAAGACACCTAATACTATTAACAAATTCGCTTTTCTGCTTTTTGAAATTGCATTTCAATGAAACACATTATTTTTTCAAATGCTAAAAATACCGTTAAAAACTCAATTTTAAGAAATTCCAAATAATTTCAAATGTTGAAATTTAGGAAAAATCGTACTTTTAAGAGTTTTAAATTTGCAATGTGAAAATTTAAGAAAAAGCGTAATTTTAGAAGTTAAAATTTTTTATTAAAACAGGTTTTCACAACTAATGAAATATTTGGTATATAAAAACAAATATTGAAATTTCATTAAAAAACGTCAATTTAAGACATCTAAAACTAAAGAAAAATTCACTTGTTGTTTGTTTGAAAGTGCATTTATTTTGAAAACATTATTTTTTCAAATATGCTAAAATACCGTTAAAAACCTCAATTTAAGAATTACCAAATAATTTCAAATGTTGAAATTTAGGAAAAATCGTACTTTTAAGAGTTCTAAATTTGTAATGTGAAAATTTAAGAAAAAGCGTAATTTTAGAAGTTAATATTTTTTATTTAAACAGCTTTTCACTACTAATGAATTATTTTGAATATAAAAACAAATATTGAAATTTCATTAAAAAACGTCAATTTAAGACACCTAAAACTATTATCAAATTCGCTTTTCTGCTTTTTGAAAATTGCATTTCATATGAAAATTAATATATTTTTCAATGCTAAAAATACCGTTAAAAACTCAATTTGTTAAAAACTATACCAAAAATTTCAAATTTCGAGAATTTAGGGAAAAATGCGTACTGTTTTAAGAGTTCTAAATTTCAAATGTGAAAATATTAAGAAAAAGCGTAATGATTAAAGGTTAATATTTTTAATTTAAGTACAGCTGTTTCACTCTACTAATGAAGTATTTTGAATATTTAAAAAACAAATATTGAATATTTCAGTTAAAAAACTGAACATATCTAAATAAACTGAATAAGAAACTAGTTACTCAAATTCGCTTTTCATGCTTTTTGAAAATTGCATTTCAATGAAACACTATTATTTTTTCAAATGCTAAAAAAATACCGTTAAAAACTCATTTTAATGAATTACCAAATTAAATTTCAAATGTTGAAATTTAGGGATAAAATCGCGTACTTTTTAATGAGTTACTTAAATTTGTAATGTTGGAAATTTAAAGAAAAAAAATCGTAATTTTAGAAGTTTAAAATTGTTTATTAAAACAGGTTTTCACATCTCAATGAAATATTTGGTATATAAAAAACAAAATGTTCATTGAAATTTCATTAAAAAAACGTCAATTTATAAGAGCCCAAATGAAACTATTAACATAAATCTCTGCTTATTGCTGCTTTATTGAAAATTGCAATTTTCAATGCAAAACAACAACATTTTTCAAATAATGAAAATCACGTTAAAAAATTATATTATAATTTTAAGAATATACCAAATAATTTTCAAATGTTGAAATTTAGGTAAATAATCGTACTTTTAAGAGTTCTAAATTTGATAATGTTGAAATTAAAAAAAATTAGTAATTTTAAGTAAATTAATAATTTTTCTTTACCAGCGTTATGACATTACCTCTTGATATTAAATGGCTTATAATTATACAATAAAAAAAAAATAAACAAAATATGTAAAAGTTTCATTAAAAAACGTCAACTTTAGACACCTAAAACTAAAACAATTATATTCGTCTTTTCTGCTTTTTGAAATTGCATTCAATTAAACACATTATTTTTTACAATGCTGAAAAAAGTCCCTGTTAAAAAACTCAATTTTACAGAAATTACCAAATAGGTTTCCATGAAGGAATGGATCAATTTAGGATGGTGGTGCAATTGTTCTAAATAATTGTATATTTAAAGTCAGGGCTGCGAGCTAGCCGGCAAAGCAAAAATATTTTATATAAAACGGTTTTTAATAACTTAATTAAATTAATTTGGCTATATCTTGAACCAAAATATTAAGATTTCATTAAAAAACGTCAATTTAAGACACCACAAAACTATTAATTAATAATTCGCTTTCTGTTTGAAATCTCTATGATAATACAAATCCAGTTCCAACTCCATTTTTTCGCATGTTTGAGCTACCTGAATGAATATCTTCAATCTTTAAGAATTAACCGAATAAATATCTGAATGTGTCAATTTCAATCAACATTATGTATTTTTAAGAGTTCTACAAGTGTAACTGTTATTGTAATAAAAGTTTAAAGAAAATGGCTAATCTTTAAAATGTTTAATAATTTTTATTAAAATTTTGTACATTTACATCATACTTATGAAACTACATTGAAATATGAAATAAGAAAAGATTGAAATTACATTTAATAAACCGTGCAATTTAAGACAACTGAAATTTGTTTGAGTAATAATTCTTCTTTGCTTTCTTAAGAAATGCCTTTAATTGTTTAATTTCACCAATAAAAAGGCTCAAAACCGTTACAAACTCCAATTTTAAGAATATTACCAATTAGATTTCAAGTTGAGAATTTAGCGAAAGAATATTCGTGACTTTAGGTCTATAATTTGTAATGGGGAAATTAAGAAAAAAGCGGGTAAATTTTAGAAGTTACAAATTGTTTATTAAACAGGTTTTCACATCTAATGAAGTATTCTATAACATATATAAAGACAAATATTGATATTCATTAAAAAACGTCAATTTAGAACACCTAAAACTATTCAACAAAATTCGCATTTTCTGCTGTTTGAAATTGCATATTCAATGAAAAGACACAGTCATTTTATCATAATGAATCACCGTTAAAACTCAATTTTGAAGAGCATTATCAAAGTATATTATCAAGGATGTTTGAACATTTATGGAAGTAAGATCGTACTATTTAGAGTTCTAAATTTGTGTAATTGGAAAATTTAAGAAAAAGCGTTTAATTTTTTACAATTATAATATTCTTTATTAAAATACACGCTCTTTCATACTAATTGAATCATATTTGAGAATAATAAACACAAACAAAGGTACTATCCTGAGTTTAATTTCTCATTAAAAAAAAATTTAGATTACGTCAACTTTTATAGAACAGCCTAAAAGAGAAAATGTATCAATTCGCTATTTCTAGCTTTTATTGAAATTGCATTTCAATGAAACACATCTATTTTTTTCAAATGCTAAAATACCCTTAAAAAAACTCAATTTTATTAAGAATTACCAAATAATTTTCAAATAAGGTTGAATTTAGGAAAAAATAAAATCAGTATGCTATAGTAAGATTCCTAAATTAGTGTCCACATGGTGAAGTAGTTTAACGAAGAAAGCCGTATAATATTAGAGAAGTTAATATTTCTTTTTAATTATAAACAGCTTTCACTACTAATGTAATATATATATTGAATATATATAAAAACAAATTAATTGAAATGATTTCAGTTAAAGTAAACGTCTTAATATTTAAGACACTCTAACAACTATTATACAAATATTCGCTTTTCAGCTTTTTGGAAAATGCATTTCAATGAAAACACATTATTTTTTCAAATAGCTAAATAAATTACCGATTAAAAGACTCTAGATAAGGTAATTATTAAGATAAATTTGACTCAAAAATATATATATCAAATAATGTTGCAGATATTTAGGAATTAGACGAATTAAGAGTCTAAAAATTATTGTATATAATGAAATTTAAGAAAAAGCGTAATTTTAGAAGTTTTAAAATTGTTTCCAAACCTTTCTGTTACTTTCACAACTAACAAAATATTTGGTATAATAAAAAAGAGCAATATAATATTCGAAATGATATACATTAAAAAACAGTGCAATTTATAAGCAACCAAAGCTAAGAGAGAGGCTAATTTAGACAAATGAATCAGCGATATATTCTGCTTCTCTGGTGGTTGAGACTGTGCCAATGCAGCCTTTCAGCTACACTGTCAATAATCTTCTCGAAATTGTAATGAAGAATCCCACCGTTCAAGGAAACATCAATAATTTAGAGACATCATTACCCATAGATAATTTCAAATGTTTGATAAATTTAGAGTAGAAAATGAACTCGTACTTTTAAGAGTTCTATAAATTTGTAATTGTGAGAATGAAATTTAAGTAAAATAAATAAGACGTAAATTCAATAAAGTATAAAGATTTATTAGTTAAAACAGCTTTTCCCTTCTACTACATTGGAAATTATATTAGGTAATTGATATATAAAAAACAATTATGAAATTCATTCAACAGAAAACATGACAATCAAAAAATACTCATGATAACATAAGTTAACAAAATTGTATATTTTCTCACCCTTTTGAAAGTAAATTCAATTTAAGAAGCACATTTTTTTTTCAAATGCCGACTAAAAATCCCTGTAAAAACTCAATTTAAGAAATACCAAATTACATTTCAGATGGTTGAAATTTAGTGAAAATAAATCGGTACGTAAGAGTTTTTAATATTTGGTAATTATAGATTTGACAAAATTGATGAAACAGATTGGTAAGTTGGTGGAAGACTAAAATTTTTTTATTGAAAACATAGAGTTTTTCACAGACTAATTGATAATGAAATATTTGGTATAGGAAAACAAATATTGAAATTTCGTGATACTAACGGAAGCTCTAAGCCACAAAGATTTTTAACAGCTTCCCACATTCTGCTAATTGATAATTGCATTTCATATGGATAACACATTATATTTTCAAATGCAGATTAAATCTCCGTTTAGAAAAAGCTCAATATTTTGTAAGAATGCCAAATAATTTTAAATGTATGAATTAATTTAAGAAAAATGCGTTAACTTAAGAGTCTAAATATTAAAGTTGTAATATGTAAGGATAAATTAAGGAAAAAGCGTTTAATTTTAAAAGTTAAAAATTTTTAATTTAAAGACAAATTTTTAAAC
>JABUQX010056223.1:10000-27954 GCA_015478945.1 Trachelipus rathkii | reverse complement strand
CCGCTACACTCCAAATACCAAAGAGGGGGTCCGGAGGACCCTCCCCGGAGGGGGGAAATAGTCCTTCCCCTTTCGTTCCCCGGAAGGCCGAGAGGACCCCCGACTCCTGCCATCGGTGCGGTATACCTTGGGGTTCCCATTAGTTTAAAAAAAAATAATAAATATTAAACTCGCAAACCATAAAAAATGTTTCACGATCTAAAAAGTTTACCACGACAAAGCATGCGTCTCTGGAAGTTAATTATATAAAAAAAAAAAAAAAATTATACATTTGCTTTCATGTGTTCTACATTTATATATAGTAAAACTTTTCTTCTAAATAAACTTTTCTCTAAATGTCTATAGTTTTCCTTCCTTATATGGTAACCTTCACCTATATATATATATATGATATATATTATATAATAATATATATATATATATATAATATATATATATATATATATAATATATATATATATATATATATATATATATATATATATATATATATATATATATATAAGGAGAGAGAGAGAGAGAGAGAGAGAGAGAGAGAGAGAGAGAGAGAGAGAGAGAGAGAGAGAGAGAGAGAGAGAGAGAGAGAGAGAGAGAGAGAGAGAGAGAGAGAGAGAGAGAGAGAGAGAGAGAGAGGTGAATAATTTCTGTCCATAAAATATACAAAAGGAATATTTTTGGAATTTCAAAAATATCGTTTTATTATTCAAAAAGTACGCATAATTGAAAAGGAAATTTTTAGGTTAAAAATACGGAATAAGATTTTTCCTAATACTCAATAGGCGATCGATATATTCTAAAGTCCATGTACGAATTTGTATAGAGCAGGTAGTGTGTGTGTATAAAGGCGTGTAAACTATTTTTGGGTTCATGTAAGGCTTTTTTGTATTCGGAGAAATAAAAGGGGCGCAATACGAGATAACGAAAACAAATAACAAAAATGGCTTCGAGTTCTGGCTTGGGTGAAAATATTCGCCGTTCATATCAACTCTTGATTTACCTTTGTTTGCAATGCTGGACTTTGATTGTTGTTACTGAAACTCATAGGCACCATAACAGGATGCCATGTGGTTTCAGTTTGGGGGTTTCAAACACCATTCTATATACTCCGATAAGCCAATAAGTACAGAATTCTCTATTCTACAATGTATCCCCACAGTCTTAGATTGTGGTATCCCTTTGTGGAAAGCCAAATAGCTTAAAGGTAGGATGTCAGGTCTCTGACGTAGTGTGTTATGTATAATGTTTAACGGTAACAAAGTTCAGGCCTATTTGGGGAACAACTTCCATCCTGCATTAGGATGTTCAGATAAGATTCGAGAGAGACATAACACAGACAAATTATTGCACATTTTAAATTATAAATTCTGTTTCATTTTCAATGATCTTATATGATATTATATTTTTATATTTTTGGGGGGTGTTTATATTTTTCCCCCAGATGTGAAATTATATATAATATAAGCCTACATTGGATACTCAAGTACAATTCAGGAACGAAAAGTGTCAAAGTTATAAGATTTGAGTTTCTCAATAAAACTAAAAAATAACTGGCCAATTGAATTGATGTCATTGGAGACTACATCTAAAGAGACAAAACGTTGCCATGACAACGACCTTTGACTTTACATCAAAGCTTATCGAATCAAAGAACTATTATGTATTTGGGCTTCTGTGACGTACTTTCCAAAAGTAGCAAATTGTAATAACCATATTCATGCTTAATTAAAGTTTATATTCAAAAATATGAGAGCCTTAAGATACAAAAGACAAAAGCGACTTCCAAGATTTTTCATATATTCAAATTTTTGGCCAGTAAGATACAGTCCAGTTTAATAAGCAAGAGAATAGTGAAAAATGAAATTACAAAATGGTGTAAAATACAACAAATAGCGTAATGTAGAAAGGAATGAGTTGATATAAGGATTAAAGTGTCAAAAGAACATGAAAGACAGAACAAAAGGGGTAAGCAATATCAAGGCATTGTTTCAGAGAAGAGAAATAGAAAAAGGAAACAAAGCTTCTGACTTTGCTTTTATGGAGGTGGAGTGTAGCATGAAATTTAAAGGGAGAGATGTATTAAGAATTCCAAATTTGAATAAGATTTTTTCCTTTTATAAAGTTTATTTTAAAATAAACATTTAATTTAGAAATGTTTATTCCTACCTGTGAAATATAAGTATATATATATATATATATATATATTTATATATATATATATATATATATATATATATATACTATATAATATATATATATATAATATAATATATATATATAATATATATATATATATATATAGTATATATAAATAAATAAATAAATAAATTAAATAAATATATAATATATATATATTATATTATATATATAATATATATATATAATATAATATATATATATATATATATATATATATTAATATATATATATATAAATAATATATATATATAAGATGTTATATTATATGGTAAAGAAATTTTAATGATTTCTAATAATAATAATAATAATATATAATAAATAATAATAATAATATAATAATAAATAATAATAATAATAATAATAATAATAATAATAATAATTTAATAATTAATAATAATAATAATAATAATAATAAAAATAGTAATATTGTAGCTCTTAAATTTCAAAAAAATTGCAGGCCGAAAATTCCACGCTTCACTCATAAGATAGTTTCCAGATATGATTATTTTATCATAATGTTTTTTTTATTTTTATTTGAAGTGTTCACTTTAATTATTTTTGATTCATAGAAATATTAATTTAAATTTGAAAATTTATTCCAAATTTTTTTAAAAACTATTTATATTTATATATATCATATATTTGCTTGATTTATTATTCCTCCGATTTCTTTCAACGTGCATAAGATAGAATTCGATAACAGTCAGTGACGCCAATGTTACAAGACCGCTGAGAAGGTAAACAGGTCAAAAGCTTCCTTGGAAAGTTGATTTAACATACGATATGTGTTTATTTTTCTTAGAGTAAAATTTGGGAAAATTTTCATATTAAAATATTTTAAAGAATTTGCTTGTTGAATATATATTCAAAAATGAAGGTCGTTATTGCTTTTGGCAATAAAAGTTGGCTAATTTTTATGATTTATTGTTAAATGAAATATTAATTCAGCGATAAATGAAATACTTTTTAATTCAGTTCTATGATACCAAGTCCAGATATACATTGCAGATCTCTCTCCTCATCTCTCTCTCTCTCTCTCCTCTCTCTCTCTCTCTCTCTCTCTCTTCTCTCTCTCTCTCTCTCTCTCTCTCTCTCTCTCTCTCTCTCCTCATACCAAATCACAACTCCAACGTATGGTAAAAAATACATCGTATTCAATACTATTTATGATTAACAATCAAGATGATTAATGGTAATAATTAATTCAATTTTTCAAAATCTTTTATTTACCAGGAAGCGTGTCTTCCCTTGCTTCCATGGGATCGCCACGCCTTTGATATATATATATATATATATATTATATAATATATATATATATATATATTATATATATAATATATATATATTATATATATATATATATATATATATATATATATATATATATTATATTTTTTTTTTTTTTTTTTTATTTACAGAGATAAACCACCATCACTCACGGCAGAGCCCTAATCAAGAGGAGGTTGTACTCACTAACGTGCCGAGCAGGACGGCAGCCAAGCCCAATGAGAGAATAGCTCACCATTCTCCCACCCGACCAGTTTGCGAACCTGGGACCCTCGCTTTGTTGGGCGAGTGCTCTAACACTGAGCTATCGGGCGCTTTTTTATATAAATAAATAAATATATTAAAAATATATATAATATACACATATATACGTATACACACATATAACATAATATACATATATATACATTATACATATATATATATATATATATATATATATATATATATATATATATATATATATATATATATATAATATTATATAATATATATATATACATACATACAAATATACATACATTAATATATATATATATTATATATATATTATATAAATTATATATATATATATATATATATATATATATATTATATATATATATTATATATATTTATATATATATATATATATATATATATTATATAGTATAAATATATTATATATACATATATATACATTAATACATACATACAATATATACATTATATACATATACACATACAGACATATTACACACATATATACCATACATTACCACATATCAATTAGATAAACAGAAACACACCAAATACATATAATATACATATACATATACATTACATAAATACATATACAAACCTAAATACATATACACATACACAATATATATATATATACAAATATAATATCACTACTATTATTAATACTATCACTATCATTACTTTCATTATCACTACTATCCCACTATCCTGCACTATGTTTTTATATTAATATTGTTATTTTTATCAATATTTCACAATATATTAACATTATTTACCACGATTCACTATATTTATAAATTTTCATTTACTAACTATTACCACTGATTTTTATTATCATTATCACCGCAATCACTGTTATTACTATTAGTATGTTTGCTATATATATTTCACTATATATTAATATTATTTACCACTATTCACCATATTAAAAAATTATCATTAACATATTATTATTTATCATTATCACCAAAATCACTGTTATTTCTATTTAGTATGTTAAACGATATATATATATATAATATATATATAATATATATATATATATATATATATATATATATATATATATATATATATATATATATATATATATATTATATATATATATATATAATTATATATATATAGTACACTCGCACTTTTGACCTCGACCAGCTTTTTCTCAAAAAGTATAAGGATATAGGTCTGAAACTTGGAATATTAATTGTATATATGGGGTTAGCTCGGAATCCGTGTAATTTTCAAGTCTGTAGAATGTATATAGAGGGGTCAACCCCGCAGAGCGTAGCCGCTACGCCCGCGTTTATACCTTTTTGGCTTTCCAAACCCGAGATTGCGTTAAGCCTAACGAGAGGTGAGATCGAGCGTGATGACGTAATCTCGGCGTAGCCGAGATTACGTCCAGCGCGCGAGCGCGTGCGTGCGCAACACATACACATTATTATTTATTATTACGTCGAAGATATATTATATATATGGTATATTTCGAATCTGGATCTTAAAAACTCTCCTGAACAAGTTGGATCTTTGGTAATCGGATACTCTCTCTCTCTCTCTCTCTCTATCTCCTCTTCTGCTACCACCCCCTCCCCTGACTATCGATTGGGTTAAAAATATGATTATATTTATATATATCTCTCTGGTGTGTGATGATCCTGATACCCCCCCCCTCTATAATACCCTCCACCCCCTCAAAACAATTAAATATTGACGATATATTTTATATATAATTATGATGATGCAGAGTTGAGTTTCAGAAAGAGTAGGTTGAATATATGCTCCCGGCACCGGTGCTGGAGCCACTTGCGGTGCTTAGTTAATAAAACAGTCGTATATAATCCTTGTCTTATAGGAGTAGAGTCATAGCTATATCTTATATACCCTGAACCGAACTTGAAAAAAAGAGCTCAGAGCGCAAAAAACAAAGGAGGAATGAGGTATGATATATGATGTGTTATATTATTATTATATTATATTATAAGAATAAAGAAGTAAGTTGACAGCTGCAGCGGTGCTGGCTCCGGTGCGGTGCTAAGTAATTATTTGTGTAATGATACAAGTTGGTGTCCAGATATGTACGAGTCAGATTCGAATTTAGTCTGTATACAAATTACATTGTAATATAAAAGTAAATAAATATAAAATACACAACAACTAATCTTATGATGTGCTAACTTACAAATTTTACGTTTTACATACCCTAAAGCAGTAAATCACTTAATCAAACTATATATATATATTTTCTTTAAATCATCTAATATGATTGAGTATTTGTTTGAAGCTTTTTTGCATATTATTAAGACTGGATAAATCTTAACTCCTAACTTATATCACCTTTCCATCTACCTTTCAGGTCGAGCCCTCCTGATCATCTATGTTCTATTGTATCTATTGATAAGTCATATTTTTATGTAAAATTGTAACGTTTTTACATACCCTAAATCAGAATCACTTAATCAAACACACGCCGCCCTCCTGACCATCTATATCTATTGACTATTATAATATGTTACTAAAGTATTATAGTACTTACCCTAGAGCACAGCAAACATCAAGTAAAGACTCTTTTCTTTTGTCATATAATTTATATACAAAGATTGTAACGTTTTTACATACCTAAGCAGTAAAATCACTAAATAAACACCATCCATCTTCACCCTCCTGACCATTCTTGATCTATTGATCTATTTCGTTCAAAAGTTTTTTTTTTTTTTTTCCCAACCCAAAATTTTTAGGGGGTATTTTTTTTTTTTCATTTTTTGGTGGTAAAATAAACATAACATAAAATCCAGTTTTTTTATATATATATCTCATATATGAAATAGTATATGTCTAATATAATTATAAAAACTTACAACATCATCTGAACTTATATATACGTCCTCTCTATATTACTATATCCTACACAATTATAATATATATAAGCAAAGTTCTACACTTAACATCCGTTAAAGTAACTATATACAGCCAAAGGACGTACCATATCATACTTACTCTAACATATATATCCTAATATAATATATTATTTAAATATAAACAAAATATATTATTATATATTATTATATATTGGAAAAGACAAACCAAAGTAAAGTTTTACCGTGCCTTTATTATTATAACTATGAACCATAACGTACTTAGCACCCAACAACCTATTATATATATCTATCCTATCTATCTAATATCAATATACTACAATAATACTTTATAATATATATTATTATTATATATCTATAAACATTATATATATAATATGTATTGAGATATATATTTATATTATATGTGATATAAGTTTCATCTCAGAGAACATAAGATTCAAGTTGGGTACGTTCTATTTATCTCTCTAAGATTCAATACCTTTTGAAAGAATGTAAGTATAAAGTCTTTCAGCAACACTAAATACCATTTTCGGGGCAATATCGATTCTATCTCTCTATTATCCTGCATACAAGAGAGAATAAACTCACCAAGCTGAATAGTTATAAAGCATTCCTGTATACAGCATTATACGGGAAACCACATGTTCGGTGTAAATATCATAGATTACACCATGTGATAGTGCGATTATGTCCTCAAGGTGTCTATATATAATATAATGGCAATTAATTCGTTTTTTTATATTAAGCGTAAAGCTGTAATATGTTTCAGGGTGTTTCGAACGTGAAAACTAAATTATATATATTATATCTTGTTTCCAATATTGGCGGTACCTCAAGGGTTTTAATATTGTCACCTATATATATATCTATATCTCTCTATATTTAATATATCTATATCTCTTATATTTCACTAAACGCATGATCTCTCGGGATAACAAAACACTATCTCTACTCTATCACCAGCGATTCGGTAATCTTGTGAACCCATCAGCACAAACGAAAAAGGTCTATTATTTGACCCTTTGGCAGAAATACAAGCAACGTAGCGACTACCATTTGGTACGCCATATATAATATATATATATAATACGAAGGCTCCTCGTTGAAGATATCAGGCAACAGATGTTAGAGAGGCGAGGATTTTTTTTTTTATATCTCGAATGGAATAGTAACGACTACGATGTAGATATAGTGTATAAACATCCCTTAAGTGTAATGAGATTCTTTCTTTCAGCCAATCAGAAGAAAGTAAACAAGGAAATAGCGCACAAACGAACCACATCAGTTCAAAAGGGTATATATTCTCGCAAGACTATATATATAATATTATATATTTATATATATAATATGTATATATATATTTATATAATATATATAATATCTCTCTATATATATCTATATAAAACATAATATAATATAATAAATAATAATAATATACATATGCCTTTATATATAAGATCTAAAAAAACGCTAAATCTTTACATTGAAAACCAATCATTTTCGTCGTTATACCTAAGATATTTTTCCACTTCATCGATACCTCCATTGAGTTACATATGTTTATATATAATTCATTATATTATTATAGATCCTTGTGGTAAGCACTTTCGGGTCCCAAAAAATAGAATTCTACCCTATAGAATAAAAGCGGTTCAAGAACCCGAATCTATTCAACCCAGCGTTTTCTGAGATGAGCGAATATTCCTTGATACAACATGTAATGCGCAACAGTTACATAATCAGACAGCATTTCCGAGTCTTAGTTTGCGTTTATTACCATCCCTAACAAACTCTCTATCTAATTTATCGGTACCAAAAAAGATCTACGAGCCGAGTAAACGTCCGTGTTCATTACACATCTTCCATACTCGAACTTCCATTCTATATTCTCTTGTTGATTATCTATATATAATATATTTTTTTTTTTGTTTTTTTTTTTTTTTTTTTTTTTTGATAGTAAGAATGACTAACTTTATGACATCCTCTTCCAGCAATAATCGGTTTCCGGTTGATTCTACATAAAGATTCTATAATTTACTCCTCTATAGTCCCTTATCCAGCATTGACGACATATTACAAGAGTAGTTCATTCTGTACTCATAAAATGAATCTGTGATACAGAGATTAATACATTTGTGAAAAAAGCTATCTCATATTTTAATATGAAACCCAACCTGATCTGATTACCTCTCTAGATTTAATGCTGTGATATTGGTGTAATCTTGAGACGCTGCATTATTGTTCACTTAATGGAAAATAGAACACATGAATCTGTATACTAATATCTAATAAAGCCTTTCAAGATGCCACAACGATTATGACGTTAAAACAAAGCATCATGAGAAAAGATATTATATATATTATATATCATATATCTCTATATATATATATAATCACATATATATATATATTTCATGTTTCATTCAATGCTATCACATTGGGCAAACTAATAAACGCTAATTGGACCTAAGAACATAGCATATCTAATAAACCAGGTTTTCATTAACAAAGTCGGTATCTCTTTGGGTAAATAACTAACACCATTCTTTAAAAACTCGACCTAACTCGAGCCCTTCTATATATCTATACGCAATACCTTCATAATCCGAGCTCACCCTGGCACTTATCATTAGGGATGCCTTTATCTTTATACAAAAGCTCTCCCAAAGGCGCTCACGCATCAACATAATCTCATCAGCCAAGAGTATCTAAAGCAACATCTCCGCCCGAGAGAAAACCCAATGGGATGCGCCCCCATGAAAGGGTGTGAATCCTGAGAGGAGGGATCACATCGAAGGGGTGTAAGCTGGCATTACCCCTCCGAAGGAGGGGGTAAGGCCTCAGCCCCTCGCCCCTTAACAAAGTCCTATCAAAGATACCAACATCCGGAACTATGAATTAACACTATCTCTATCTATCGTATCACTCATCTCGGAGTATAACATCAAGGAGTATATATATTTATCTTATATATATAATCCTATGGCAAACCTGAACATACCCAACAAAAACGATACTATAGGCTCACGTTTCTAACACATCATCGCAAGTTAACACAGTAATATCTTACAAAAACTCATCATTTCTCTAACAAATCAGTGGCACTGTAAACACTACTAGGAGATCACTGCAGAGAGATGCATGAAGACCCATCTCGGGGTACCCTGAGGGGTGTGTAAGCGGTTAAATAAGGGCACAGCCCTTTGGGCTGTGCCCTTACCGCTTACACACCCCTCAGGGTACCCCGAGATGGGTCTTCATGCATCTCTCTGCATTGATCTCCTAGTAGTGTTTACAGTGCCACTGATTTGTTAGAGAAATGATGAGTTTTTGTAAGATATTACTGTGTTAACTTGCGATGATGTGTTAGAAACGTGAGCCTATGTTAAGTTTTTGTTGGGTAATGTTAGGTTTGCCATAGGATTTTGTTAATGTCTATGTTTATTCATAGGTCAATTGATGTTATACTCGAGATGAGTGATACGTTGATGATGATGGTGTTAATTCATAGTTCCGGATGTTGGTATCTTTGATAGATTGGTCACTTTGTTAAGGGGCGAGGGGCTGAGGCCTTACCCCTCCTTCGGAGGGGTAATGCCAGCTTACACCCCTTCGATGTGTCCCTCTTCTCTGATTCACACCCTTTCAGGGGGGCGCATTCCATTGGGTTTTCTCCGGGCGGAGATGTTGCTTTAGATACTCTTGGCTGATGAGATTATGTTGATGCGTGAGCGCCTTTGGGAGAGCTTTTGTATAAAGATAAAGGCACCCCTAATGATAAGTATGCAGGGTGAGCCTCGGGATTTGAAGGTATTGCGTAATGTTTCGCAAAGGGCTCGAGGTAGGTCGAGTTTTAAGAATGGTGTTAGTTATTTACCGTTGATGAGTAACGAACTTTGTTAATGAAAACTGTTTATTCGTAAGTTAGATATGTTATGTTCTTAGTTCCAATTAGCGTTTATTAGTTTGCCAATGTGATAGCTTTGAATGAAACACGAAATACAAACATAAAACGAACGGAGCGTAAGGCCTAAAAGTGAATGTAAAACAGGTTTAGCCTTCCTGTTAGGCTTGTGTTTGTATCCTTAATTTTATAATATCTTTTCTCATGATGCTTGTTTTAACGTCATAATCGTTGTGGACTTGAAAGCTTTAGGAGGTTGTGTTCCGTTTAAAAAGTGTTCTATTTTCATTAAGTGAACAATATGCAGCGTCTTAACAGATATACCCCTATACAAAAGATTATACAGAGGGTAATCAAGATCCCAGGGTGTGGGGTTTCAATCTTATATAAAAGAAACCCAGATGGTTCTGGTTTTTTCACATGTATTAATCAATCTGTATACCGCAGTAACAAACGTATTTTTATGAGTACAGATGAACTACTCTGTATATGTCGTCATGCTGCAGAATGGGTTAAGGAGTATTCTGACTCTACCAATGTTTTAGTAGAATCACCGGAAACGATTATTGCTGGAAGAGGATGTCATAAAGTTAGTCATCTTACTATCTCTTTTTCTAAGGGTATAATTTCACAACACCGATTGGAGGTTCGAGTATGGAAGATGTGTAATGACACAGGCGTATTTAAACCTACGGCTCGTAGAATCTATATTTCTGGATTAAAACCGATAAAATATCTGTCGGAGGTTTGTAGGATGGTAATAACGCAAACTAAGAAATCGGAAATGCTGTCTGATTATGTAACTGTTGGCATTACATGTTGTATCAGGAATATTACGCATTCAAGAAAACGCTGGTTGATGATTCTGAGACTATCATTGAACGCTTCTTAAATTCTATAGAAGTACAGAAACTCGTTTATCTATTTAGAAAACAATGGACCGAAAGTGCTTACCACAAGGATCTATCGAGTAAACATATTTTAGTGTCTGAACGTGAACTTTTAACATATGTACTCAATGACGGTATCGATGAAGTGAAAAAATATATTAGATATAACGACGAAAATGATTGGTTTTCAATGTAAAGATTTAGCGTTTTTAGATCTTAAGCCTATGTAAAAACTATATGTATGTGATGAACATTGATTATTATTATTATTATTATTATTGTTTTTGTTTTGTTTTTTGTTTTGGATAAGCTCATTTCATGTCAATTTGACTGTATAGATCTCCTTTGTATACATATATTACCTTAGTGAACCTGTTTATTGTTGTTGTTGTTGTCTTAGCGAAATATATACCTTTGAACTGATGTGGTTCGTTTGTGCATTGTATTCTTGTTTACTTTTCTGATTGGTGAAAGTAAAGAATCTCATTACCTGAGAAGGGTTGTTACGCATTACGATTTCGTCAGTAGTCCGTTTTTCGCTGTACTGGCACGATAACATCTCCTCCGCCTCTCTACATCTCTTGCCGATATCTTCACGAGGGCTTTCGTTTATTCCCAATGCGTGTCATTTATATTTAAAGCGTAAACATATGGTAGTCGCTACGTTGCTGTATTTTCGCCAAAGGGTCAAAAATAGACCTTTATTCGTTTGTGCTGATGGGTTCATCAAGATTATCGACATCGCTGCGTGCATGGGTAGAGGATAAGTGTTTGTTATCCGAGAAGAGATCAGCGTTTAGTGAAATATCTAACTGGGAAGAACACATAAGTGGCTCTAATAGAATAGACGTGGTGTTCTCGTCGTGTGACAATATTAAAACCCTTGAGGTACGCCAATATTGGAAACCCGTCGATTGTGCGACCTTCTATCGCACATGTATAGGTTTCACAGTTCGAACACCTGAAAATATTACAGCATTGCTTAAAATAAAAAAACGAATTAACATCACATCTTAACGATGTTGACATACTTGAGGACATAATACATATAGCACATGGTGTAGTCTATGATATTTACACCGAAACATGTGGTTTCCGGTTGATAATTGCTGTATACAGGAATGTTTAATAACTTATCAGCTTGGATGAGTTTACTTCTCTCTTGTATGAGAATGAGTGCTGGTGAATCATATATTGCCGAAAAATGGTTAGTGTTGCTGAAGACATTATACTTACATTCTTTTCAAAGAGATATGAATCTTTAAAGAGATATATAGAACGTACCAAAGTTATGTTGAATCCTATGTTCGCTGAATATTAATTATATTTAAAATTAAACTTATATTGTTTATGTATTTATATGTTTTATGTATTTTATATAACACTCTTTTCAATGAAAAATTATATGCTTATAAAAAAAATGAAAACTTGTTTTAGTTCCCTCTTATGTTCGATATTGACTACATTGATGATGGATGCTGTTTATTCGTCTGGTTGTTGGGTGCTAGTACGTTATGTTTATAGTTTAGCTTTACAGAAGGTAAAACTTTACTTTGTTTGTCTTATCCATTAGATATGATGATTAGGTAGGGTTTATGCTAATTTTTGTTAAATATTACTATGTTAGAAATAACTTGTTATGTTATTAGGAACATAGTTTACAAAGTATGAATATGTACGTCTGTGGATGTTATGCTAGTTTACTTTAGGATGTTAAGTGTAGAACTTTTGTTTAACGTTAACGTTTATTTCCTGTTTAAAAGAGTTGTCAGGTTTGTCATTGGGGTTAATGCATAGTTCAGAGATGTTAAGCAAGTTTTATTACTGAGAAAACTTGTTTACGTTGACATATATTGATTGATTTTGTATAAAGAACTTGATTTTATGTTATGTTTATTCAAAATGATACTCAAAATGTGACTTGAATCAATAGATCAATAGATCATAGATGGTCAGTAGGGTGACAGGAAGGTAGATGGAATGTGTTTGATTTAGTGATTTACTGCTTTAGGGTATGTAAAACGTTACAATTTTAGTAAAAAATATGACAGTGCGCCTGCGGGCGCGCCCCCGCATCGACCAGGAGCCTGATGATGATACATTCTTGCTTATGAGGGAGTCTCAAACACCCTTTCAATAGTGAATCCTTCCTCAGACTCCTCCTCATTCCTCATTCTTCCTCCTTTCCTCCTCCTTCTTCCTTCCTCCTTCCTCCTTTCCTCCTCCTTCTTCCTTTCTTCTTCCTCTGTTTTGCATTCCATGCATTTCTTCTTCTTTTTTTTTCAAAGGGGGACCCTCCTCCGGCAGGGTCCCTGGACTCCGAAACCAAATCCAACTCCGACCCCGTCTCCGAATCCGCCTCCGACTCCGACTCCGTCTCCGAATCCAACTCCGACTCCGTCTCGTCAACCCAGGCTCAAAGTTTCAGTCTTCTACGATCATTTTTAATTTTTTGTGGGGCAGCGCCATCCCTTCCAGGGGAGACGCAGAGGAACGTAATCTCGTCTCCGACGAGATCGCGTCATCATATAGCTCACATTCAAATTTCACTCAGATACGTTAAGCCTAACAGGGTTTTCAGAACGAATTTGACCTTGGCGCTAAGGGGGCAACACCCCCTTAGGGGTGACCTACGATCACCAAAACTTGCATGGGATCAGTTTATCACATACATTGACCACATACCAAGTTTGAAAGCGATACGTTAACTCTAGCCCATATAGATATATATCGGACTCGGAACCGGATGCGAAGAAGAAACCACGGTGGAATCCGAAGTAGGAGAGCGTAAAAAAACGATCCCTTACAGGGATCGTTTTTCGACTCAGATTCGATTTCCTTCGGAAATCGAATCTTCGACGTAATAATAATAATAATAATGGGTATGTGTATGCGCACGCGCGCTCAGTCTGTGTCTGTCGGTCAAACAGACCTTCGGTCTGTTTGACCTCCAAGTGCTCGGGTTCGACCAAACGCTCGTTAGGCCTAAACTTCACCATGGCAGATCATGCCACAAGGCGTAAGCGCAATATCGGCGTCCACCCTCGGGGGTGACCACCCTCTATATACATCCTACAGACTTGAAAATTACACGGATTCGAGCTTAACCCATATATAGATTATATTCCAAGTTTGAAGGCAATATCTCTATTCCTTTCTTACTAAATTATTTTGATATTTATAATAGGAGTTATTGACTAATATATAATATATATATATATTATTATATTATAATTATATATATATATATATATATATAATATTATATAATATATATTATATATTATATATATATATATATATATATATAGTATATATATATATATATATATATATATGTAGTTAAGATCTCCTAAGTTGATATCAGGCATATTGAATGTATTGTATGTATTCAGCAATGATCGCTAAAGGATTAAGTATATAATAGTAGCTTTATATAGAATCTGTTAATAATTTAAAGGAAGTCACTATTTAATAAATTTACGTAAGCACAATTTTTGTTTTCTTTCTGAAAACCTCACAGTGCTGGTTGTTGTAAGATTAAAATTAAATTTAAATATTAACAATAGAAATCTAAAAAGCAATTTATATTTTAAATTTAAGATTTTTATAGAAATTAGTGGAGTTCAAAATGTTATTTAGAGTGGGATTGATATTGATTTCACCTTTTTGCCTATTAAGGATGTAGTAGGATTCAAGTAATTTTCTTCTGTGTAAATCTTTTGAATGTATGAGAGGGATCATGTTGTTAATGTCAATAGTATGGTTATGTGTGGCACGATGTAATGTAAGAGGCAGAATTTAGGTTGTCAGTGGTAAGGTCATGTTGTGTTGGTACAGTCACGGTTTAAAGTTCATGCGTTGGTTCCGATTGTATAAGGAGTTACCAATGAATGCAAGGGATTTTAAAACACATGCGGTATGTTAGTGGTCGATTTATGTTGGGTCTAGAATAGCTTTAAGGGGTAAATTTCCTGAAGAGGTGATTAATATTATTGAGTAAGATGTATTTTAATTATTTAAGAGGAATGTTAGGTATGGGTTAAGAAAGAGTTGGTTATTAGAGGGTTATAATTGTGAGTAGGTTGATAAAAGGATTTTGGTTTTTGCTTCTGTTAAATTGGCACGTTGTAATTAAGGAATGAGGGTAAGAAGTTGTTAAAATTTAGAGAAAAGGAATTAATTTTAGTTATAGAAGAAAATTTACAGAATATTTGTAACAACCACTTTGAGAAAAAGGAAGAAAGTGTTCCTATTTGTGTTGGTGAATGGGATGAAAACCATGTATGTACTTGGGTGGTAAGTAGGTTTGCGGGGTAAACAGAGAATTGGAGCGGTAGTAGTTTATTGACCAGGTTATAAGAACATCAAGGAATGGTAGAGAAATATTTTTAGAAGTTTCAATAGTGAATTTAATGTTAGGGTTAATAGTGTTGAGGAAATCAAGTATATTATGTGGATTAATGTTGGAAGGGAATAGATGCAAAATTTCATCCACATTCTGTACCAAGTAACATTTAGTGAGAATGTGGTTAGGGAATATATGATAAATTTCAAGAAGTTCCATGAAAATATTACTTAGGACAGGAGAAAGGGGAGAACCCATACTAAGACCGGAATTTTGTTTCAGAAAAGTGTTACAAAATTCGAAAAAGTTGTGTTCTAGGGTAAGTAGGATTAATTGTTTTAAAATGTCAAAGGGAAATGGTAATATGAAATTGTTTTCATCAATGAAACGTGATAAGAGTGAAAGGGTTAAAGGGACAGGTATGGAGGTGAAGAGTGGTTACATCAAAACTTACAAGAAAGTGAGAGTGTGGGTTGATATTTTTGGTTTTGATGATGAAATCTTCAGAATTGGTAATGTGTGATGATGAGATGTGTCCAACAAGAGGGGAGAGTTGTTTAGCTAGCCATTTGGATAATTTATAGCTGGACAGAAATCTATGTTAAGATAATGATAGGGCGGAGAGGGGTATTAGGTTTATGGGTTTTAGGGATTCCATAGAAATTGGAAAGGCAAGGGAAGGTGGCTTTTAAATCATTGTGCAGGTGAACATGTTCCGAAAGAATGTTTTTTAGTTTATGGTTAAAGTTAATTTGAAAGTTTTAAGGGATTTTTTGAGGAGGGGAATATGTGTTGTTATCAGAGAGTAGATTGTTACATTTATGTAGATAGTCGGTTTTGTTAGGTATAACAATATTATTACATTTGTCGGATCGTGTAATTATGATATTGTTGTTTTTTGTAAGTGAGTAGAGAGCTGTATAAAATTTAGAGGGTGTTTTCTGTTTATTTAGGGAGTTGAAAATCTTATGAATGATTAGTCCTTCCATGAAATCGAGAGAGTGAAATTCTTCTTTGAAGTTAGTTTTGTATTTTTCAAAGTCCACAATAAATTTTGAAATCGGGTCCAAATTTTGTAGAGAAAATGAGAGTCCGTAGCCCAAAATGATTTTTTTGATCCATCGATAGTTCTAAATCTGATTTATTTATGATGTTATTAAAATTACAATTCTTCACCCAAACACTATTATAATAAATAGTATTAAATTTGTTGTTAAGTTTTCTTAAAATTATTGATATTGTTAAAATTTTTTTCTTTGATGTGCTAAATTGGTTAACTGGGTGAAGGTATTTAGAGAGTTTGGGTTCTGTTATAACATGACCTTGGAAATTTGAAGTATTTATAAACTTTGTCCGAAGCAGTTAATTTCTTTTCATGATAGTTAAATTTTTGCTTAAGAAAGATTCCCTATGTGTATATATCTTCTGTTTATCTTTACGTATGGATAGCCTTATCTCTATTCACGCCTATAGTGAGAGATGCTAGCTATATATATATAGTTATATTATATATATATATATAATATATATATATATAGCTAGTATATATATTATTAATATATAGATATATATATATTATATATATATATATATATATAATAGTATTAATATAATATATATATATATATATTATATATATTATATATATCAGGGAAAGGGTTATTATCATTTGTTGAAAGATTGTTAGGTAACAGAGTCTTAGGTATAACTAAATTTTTAGGCAGTTTTTGATGAAGCTTAATTGAATCTTTTTAATATTAGATGAAATCATTTGATCTCTGTATTTGAGAAATTTTTTCCTAAGTTCGTAGTTAAGATCTCCTAAGTTGATATCAGGCATATTGAATGTATTGTACGTATTCAGCAATGATTGCTAAAGGATTAGGTACATAATAGAAGCCTTTATATAGAATCTTGTTAATAATTTAGAAGGAAAGTCACTATTTAATAATTTACTTAAGTACAAATTGTTTCTTTTCTGAAATTTAGGTGTGGTTGTTGTGTAGACTAAAATTAAATTTAGTTATTAACAATATAAATCAAAAAGTAAGTTATACTTTTAGATTCTATTGTTAATGATTAATATTTAGAGGGTGCGTCGCGAAATAATAAGGGGTTGCGCCGACAAAGCATGAAGAAAAAACCTTAAATTTTATTTTTAATATAGATATATTAATATATATATATATAATAGTATAATATATATATAA
>JABUQX010056223.1:0-7500 GCA_015478945.1 Trachelipus rathkii | reverse complement strand
CTAAGATGACGACGTATTCAACAGCACAATCATAATCAAGCACCATACTGCACATTCTTTTAGTACCTTTACCTCTTTACGATCCAACCCCTTCAGCCTTCTGAGACGCTTATTCTTCTTTTGGATTCTCTATTTCGTTACTATGATTCTTTATCTATGCGATTCAGGGTCACATTTGTTGGGTGTATGCATTTGTGGGAATACATAACATTAAGGTAACTTTAATAGAAATCAAATTCTATGTATTATGCCTCTATATAAGATCTAATTCAATATATAGTTCAAGATACGTTAAGTCTCAAAAGGTTCTTACATTTGATATTATTGCCTTCGAACACATGAAGTGCAAGTGCATATTTCTATAAAATAAACTTACACTATTAAAATATACATGCCCATAAGACAACATAACACATCTTAACAGGAAATATATTAATATGTTTAACATTAACAAAGTTCCACCTTTAAACATCAGTAAAAGCAAACTAATAAACATTTGTATGCTAAACGTATAATCATAATAATTTATACTTTTTTTCTAAATGATCAATATCTTCTGATATATTAACGTAATCTTATATATACACTAACACATGTATAAATTTTATACAAAAATTTTCTATTCATAACATAATTTTCTAGTTAAATTTATCATACAGTTCAGCGATCATGTTATGGTGAACATTAATATTAAAGTTTTCCACATTAAATTAAAGCTTAATCATCATATGCATAGTATCAATATATCTGAAAACTAAGAAAATTAATAGGCTCTACTCAAAGACAAACATAAACACAATATACTGTTAACACACTAAATAAATTAAACATGTAACTAATTTAATCAAGTTTCCACACTTTATAAACACTAGTTTAAAAATGACAACTAACATGGAGGCAATTTACTAAAGGTGCACACATCTTCTCACTTTTGCATTCAAGCCTAAGCTATTTTTAATAAGTACTGTACTATAAACACGCTCAACTAGTAGCTCGCTACTTAAATTCATATAATGCCTACTTTCATACTTTTTAATACAATACAACAAAAGTCTTTCCACATAAAAGTAATATTTTAACAAGATAATGTTAACTCGACAAGTGAACCTAACCTAAACCAGACCTGATTGCTCCGTATCTGGACAGACCAACAACAGCTCTATCTTTTTACGCCTCTCAATATGCTAAAAAACTTCCTGCAGCTCCTGATACCTGCGAAAATGCAAGAATAAACATAGCGATGACCAAATACGAATAACAGCCTCCATCAACAATGTATACAATAAATCGTAACATAAAGAATATACTAAAACAAGCGTCTTTCATTTTTTCTATAACATTTAATTTTCACTGAAAAGAGTGTTATATAAAGACATAAAAACATATAAATACATAAAAATATAAATTTATTTTAAATATATTAATTCATCTGATCAGCGAACATAGGATTCAAGTTGGGTAACCCATATATATCCTCTTCTAAAGATTCAACCATCCTGTGAAAGGACGTAAGTATAATTTTGCCTCAGCTGCCACTAAACCATTTTTCGGCGAGTTTGATTCTAGCAGCACTCTATTCTCATACAAGAGAGAAGTAAAACTCATCCAAGCTGATAGTTATTAACGCATTCCTGTATACGACATTAATAGTGAGAAACGGGCATGTTTCGTGTAAATATCATAGATTGACACCATATGCTTTATACGTATTAAGTCCTCAAGTATGGCAACATCGTCAAGGTGCGCATGTTAATTCGTTTTATTTTAAGCAATGTTGTAATATTTTCAGATGTTCGAACTGTGAAACCTATACACGTACGCATGAAGGTTTCACAATCGATGGGTTTCCAATAGTTGCGTACATCAAGGGTTTTAATACCGTCACATGATGAGAACGCAGCGTCTATTCTATTATCACCTCTCACACTGTCACCTCTGAAAGATATTTCACTACTCATCGATCCATTGGATAACACACACTTATCCTCTAGCCATGCCGCAGCGATGTCGACAATCTTGATGAATCCATCAGCACAAACGAATAAAGGTCTATTATTTGAACCTCGGGCGATACAAGCAATGTATCGGTATCCATCCGGTTGACGATTAAATATAAATGACACATCGTTGGGAATAACGAAGCTCCTTGTGAAGATATTAACAACAGATGTAGAGATGCGGGGAGATGTCATCGCACCAGTACAGCGAAAAAATGTCCTACTGAAGGAAATCGTATGCGTAAACAACCCTTATAGGTAATGAGATTCTTTCTTTCAGCCAATCAGAAGATAAGTAAACAAGAATACAATGCACGAACGAACCATATCAGTTCAAAAGGTATATATTCTCGTTAGACAAAAACAACAACAATAACAATAAACAGGTTCACTATGGTAATATATGTATACAAAGGAGATCTATACAGTCAAATTGACATGAAATGAGCTTATCCAAAACAAAAAACAAAACAAAAACAATAATAATAATAATAATAATCAATGTTCATCACATACATATAGTTTTTACATAGGCTTAAGATCTAAAAACGCTAAATCTTTACATTGAAAACCAATCATTTTCGTCGTTATATCTAATATATTTTTTCACTTCATCGATACCATCATTGAGTACATATGTTAAAAGTTCACGTTCAGACACTAAAATATGTTTACTCGATAGATCCTTGTGGTAAGCACTTTCATTCCATTGTTTTCTAAATAGATAGATGAGTTTCTGTAGCTCTATAGAATTTAAAAGCTTCAATGATAGGTCTCAGAATTCATCAACCAGCGTTTTCTGAATGAGCAATATTCCAATGATTACAACATGTAATGCGGCAAACAGTTACATAATAGACAGCGATTTCGATTTCTAGTTTGCAGTTAACCATCCTACAAGCCTCCGTACAGAATATGTTTAGTCGCGGTATTTAATCCAGAAAACCTATAGATTCTCAGCGTAGGCCTTTAAATTATCCGATGGCAAGTTATACATACATTCTACCATACTCGCGAAACCTCGAATCGTATGTGAATATTATTCCCTTAGAATAAGAGAAGTTAAGTAAGAGACTAATTTTATAATAGACAATCAACATATCGTCTAGCAAACTAAATCGTTTCCGGTGATTCTACTAAAACGTTGGTAGAGTCAGAGTACTCCTTAACCCATTCTGCAAGCATGATGACAGTATACAGAGTATGTTCATCATGTATTCATAAAAAGAATAGCTTGTACTGCGGTATTCAAGATTGATTTTGCAATTAAATAATATACATGTGAAAAAACAGATAACCATCGGTTTCTTTATATAAGATTGAAACACCACACCCTGGGATCTTGATTACCCTTTGTATAATCTTTTGTATAGGGGTATATCTGTTAAGACGCTGCATATTGTTCACTTAATGAAAATAGAACACTTTTTAAACGGAGCACAACCTCCTAATGCTTTCAAGTCCACTACGATTATGACGTTAAAACAAGTATACATGAGAAAAGATATTTATTAATAATAAGGGAGTACAAACACTAATCTCTTAAAACAGGAATGCTAAACCTGTTTTACATGCACTTGTAGCTCTTCAACTCTCCGTAGTATGTATATGCATTATGTATTGGCATGTTTTCATTCATCGGCACTCATCCACATTGGGCAATACTAAATTAACGCTAATTGAACCTAGAACATACGCATAGTCTAACTCACACGAATAAACAGATTATATCATTAAACAAAGTTCGTAATAAACATAATCTATGGATAAAATAACTATACACCTATGTCTCTACAAATAGCTCAAAATACTCCGGATCGCCTTTTTTCGAAACAGAATTATACACGCTCAAGACTTCAAAATACACGACGCTCACACCTATGCATATACTTATCCATTAGGGGTTGCCTTTACTTATACAAAAGCTTCTCAAAAGGCGCTCCACGCTCAATCAATCATAATATCATTCGTATGATAACATAACCGTGAACAATTATATATCCTGACATAAGCATGTCACCCACTTTTGAGGCAGCAGCGCATCATACAGATTCGATTTGATAGCACTGTAGGCACTGTGTAAGCACTACTTGGAGATCAACCCAGAGAGATGCATTGAAGATCCATATTCTGGTATAATTTAGGTACCCTGTAAGTGGATAGTGTTAGTCGAGTTTACATAAGGGCTAACAGCCCAAGGTGGTCGACCTTTACAGGCTACACCCCCTTTAGTAGAGATACCCGAGATGGTCTTCCATGAATCTCTCTGGGGTGATATCTTCTCTTAAGTAGCGTACTTACAGTGCTATACTCAGTGCTATCATAAATCGAATCTGTTAATGATGCTCGCTGCTGCCAAATTCTACCTATAGCTATGTTCAGGATTAAAATAATTGTATCTCAGAGTTCTCTCTTATGCTCATTTCTCACTATACGAATGATTTACTCGTTTGATCTGAGCGCTCTTTTGTTAGCTCTTGTGTTGAGATATAAAAGATAAAGGCAAAACGAGCCTAATGATAAGTTATGCAGAGTGAAGGCCTCTCGGGGATTTGAGGTGATTGCGTAATGTTTCGAAAAGGGATCGGGGTAGGTTGAGTTTTAAGAATGGTGTTAGTTATTTAGCGTAGTATGAGTAACGAAACTTTGTTAATGAAAATAACACTGTTTATTCGTAAGTTAGATGATTGCTATAGTTCTTAGTTCAATTAGCGTTTATTTAAGTTGGCCCAATGTGATTTGTGAAGTTGAAATGTATAGAATAATGGAAATTACTAAACATTAAATCAGAACGGATGAGTAAGAGTCCTATAAAGTGAATGTTAAAACAGGTTTAGCCTTCCTGTTAGGCTTGTGTTTGTATATTCATTAATAAATTTTATAATATTTCTTGTCTCTATATAGTATACTTGTTTTAACGTTCTATAAATTACGTAGTGGACTGAAAGGCATTAGGAGTTGTGCTCTCGTTTAAAAATGATTCTATTTTCTAATTAATAATGAATCAATTAATGCAGTACTTACAACAGATATAACCCCTTATACTCAAAGGATTATACAAAGTGTTATGAGTAATTCAAAGATTACCAGGGTATATATTATATATAAGGTGTAGGTGTATGTTTATCATAATCTTTATATATTATATTAGTAAGTAACCTCCTGTATGGTTACGGGTTTTTTCACATTCGTTTAATCAAATTTCTCTAGCATGGAGAAATTTTTATTCAGCTAGTTATACAAACGTTATTGTATAATTCGAAGTTAGCACATTAAACTCAATTGACTACTCTTCATATTCTCAGATTGACTCTCAGCGTGCTAGACATGGGGTGTTATAATGGTGTAATACATTGATCTTTATACCAACGTTTATACTTACTATCCCAGAAACGAACTTGTTTGTGAGAGGAGAGTGTGTCATAACATGTCTAGTGTATTTCTTCTTTCACAATACTGCTAGATTAAGTTAGAGAGATGTTTGTAAAATTGTGTCAACGAACACGCGCAGAGTTGGAACTGTGTTCGAGATTTATGGAGAACGATCGGTAATGATCACTATAGGTTAGTATATTGTTACACACTAAAACGGAGGGTCCTCGTTACCGCCGTAATCGTGTATTCTATGATATTCTAGCGTATAAACCGAATAAAAAATTATCTAGTCCAGGATGCAGATATGTGTGAAGTAGTGAGATGGATATAATAACGACATAAACTATAAATAAATGGATAATAGCTTGTTCATGATTAAATGTAAACTGTGTCAGCATTTACATATATATGTTCTCAGGAATATTATGCTCTATTCAAGATAAAACTGATTGGTTTGATGATTCTTGAGACTATTCAATGAACGCTTACTTAAAGATCTATAGTGAAGTCTAATCGAGAAATAACTACATCATAATCTATGTTAGAATATTAACAATGAGAATTGAATAAAGTATTATCTTACCAACACAAGGATATCATTAATCGTAGTATAACATTAATTATTATAGTGTTCTGAACTAGTGAACTTTTAATACATATATATCAATGATATAGTATCGATGAGAAGAGTGAAATAATATAAATTAATTATATAATATAAAGACGAATAATAGAAGATTGGTTAGTTCTCTAATGGATAAAGATTCATAGTCGTTTGTTTATCTCCTATGTAAAAACATATATGTGATTGAACATTGATTATTATCTATTTTATTATTATTTTTTTTGGTATTGTGAATAGTTTGAAGATAAGACTACAATTACATGTCAAATCTTGCTGTATAGATCATATATCCTTTGGTTCCATACATAACTATATACAATACATACTATACTCATTAGTGAATCCTGTTTATTGTTATTGTTGATTACCTGGTATCCTATCTGATTCCTCTATCCGCGTATAGTGAATACATAAAATATAAGAAAGAATAGAATATGGTTACCTATCGTCTAGGGGTTGTGAATAGTTGAATTCATTATGTGTTATTATAGTCTATATTTCTCATTTGGGTGCATGCGTAATAGTAGACAAGTAATGCACATTTTAACCCCTGAATGCGATAGGGGGTGATGTAGATTTTACTGTGCTATCGTAATAATATCCTTTACAGTAGAACATTTATTTTCGCTTGATACTGTAGCTAAATGTACTAATTTACTCCTCACGCATCTCTACATCTGTTTGTTAATATATCTTTCACAAGGAGCTTCGTTATAATATCTCTCATCTGAGTGTTAGATCATTTTATATATTTATATAGTCTAAACCTAGTATAATGTCTAGATTTACTCGTTACATTGTTGAGTATCCTTTATACCGTGAAGGTTCAAAATTATAAGACCTTATTTATCGTTTGTATACTGAGGCCGCATTCATTCAAGATGTTGTCGACAATCGCTAGCATAGGCTATATTGCGAGGTAAGTGTAATATAAAAAAATGTGTTATCCAATGGGCCGAAATGAGATAGTGAAATATCTATTCAGAAGGTGACAGTGTGAGAGGTAATAGATAATAAGTAAATTAGACGCGTACGTTATCATATATTCAATGTGACTCTAGGTATTAATAACCTCACTTGATTAGTAAGACAACTTATTTGAGAAAAAACCATCGATTGAGTGTGTAAAACCTTCATAGCGTTAACGTGTATAGTGGTTTTCACTAATTATCTAAACATCTGAAAATATCATACAAGTAATTATTTGCTTAAAATAAAATAAATAATAACTGATATATATAATTTATAATACTATAATATACGCATATCTATTATAATACGATTTGTTGAACATACTGAATGAGTAATATATTACTTAATACTGAGTATAATATATAATAAGCATATATATATTATAATATAGTAGTTAATCATTTGATATAATTTTTACTACGTAGAAACATATCTCGGTGATATATTTACCTACCTTAATATATAGTACAGTAATATATACAGGTGAATTGGCATTATAGTTATAATCTATAATCATAGCTTTAGGTAGAT
>JABUQX010056222.1:0-31736 GCA_015478945.1 Trachelipus rathkii | reverse complement strand
TAAATGTTTTTACATTTTTCCCCAACTACATTCACTTTTCAACTCAGACTTCAGCTTAGTTGAGACTTATAAACCTTACTCCAGAAATATACCTGATTTAATTACTCCTTTTCTGACTATATAGCAATGATAAATATGTTTGATTTTTATGTTGTGACAAACTAATTTAAACTTTTATTGAAATTCTTTAGTCAAAATTTGAATGTTAAAAACAGTTTGATTTATATTTCATAAGACAAAAAATTTTCTTAGGATCGTTAAACTTGTGTACATATCAACTTAGTAAATGTACAGTCTTTTTTTACAATTTGTTTATTAAAGATAATTAGGAATATTTTTTTTCAGCTCTCACGTTCTTACAGAAGATACTGTAATCAGAAAGGTTGTGGATAACAAGTTGTATACTAAAAGACTTCTTACAAAGACAAATCATCTTCCTAAATGGGGAGAAAAGTTTGTCACTAATGTAAGAAATGTAAGGATTATTGAGGAATCAATAGTAGACCCAGTTAATAAGGAAGTTTGCACATATACAAGGAATGTTGGTCTAACACGGGTAAGGTTCATATATATATATATATATATATATATAATATAATATATATAACATATATATATATATATATATATATATATATATTATATATATATAATATAATATCATATATTATATATAATATATATATATATATATATATATATTAAACACTTCAGACCACCCTCAATTTCATTCACTACAAGTATCTTCGATAAATCTTGGACACAACTATATTCCACCACTGCATTGGAAGAAAAGTAATAATCATACCCAAATTAAAACCCAGGAAGACCCCAATCTCCCTTCTTCATACCAACCCATATCCCTTCTTTCATCCTTATGCAAACTAATAGAGAAAATTATACTCACCAAAATCCAACCCCTCTTTCACTCTCTAAATTACCAACATGGTTTCAAAAAGTCCCACTCCTCCTCAATAGCTCTACCAAATCACACAAAACGTTATAAATGGATTAAACAAAACGCCATCAAATAGAACAATACTCCTGTCTATCAACATTAGTAAAGCCTTTGACAAAGTACCCAGACACATACTCATTCAAAAAATCCTAAACTCACCCTTTCCTAGCAATTACAAAAAATGGTTGTCTAATTTCATATCTGGACGCACTGCTCAAGTGTCCAGCAAACACCAGATCCCAAAAACCCTAAAACTAAGAAACGGGGTCCCCCTGGGAGCCATTTTGTCTCCATTTCTGTTTAACCTATATACAGCTGACATCTCTACCCCCCAACCTCCCAATTCAGAACTAATAACCTATGCAGATGATATAACCATAACCATAGAGACCCACAGTACCCATAGCTACAAATCATATACTTAGACTTACCTAAATCATTTAGAAGCATGGTTGTCTTCCAGCAGAATGTCAGAAATTAACATATTCAAGGGGTCCTAGGTTCGCAACTGGTCGGGTGGGAGAATGTGAGCTATTCTCTCCTTGGGCTTGGCTCCGTCCTGCTCGGACGTTAAATGAGTACACCTCCTCCTTGATTAGGGCTCTGCCCGTGAGTGACGGTGTTTATCTCTGTAAAAAAAAAAAAAAAATGTAACCTTTTCACTTTTAATCTTTGACATTGCTTTTGTAGGTTGCATATTAAGTAACTTGAGTGTTGAGATAAACAAAACCGTTTTGCTGTTATAACATTACGTAAGTGTGGTATTAAAAAGGGTACCATTTTCAAGACTGCAGCCTTTTTTTATTTGCTTGTTTCTGTATCATGCCTCTAACATTATATGGGGACACGTGATGTGAAAGATCAAAGATCTAGTAGGCCACATTCTGTTTGGATACTGCTGGCTGTAAAGGCGTGAATTGAGTTAGGGGAGAAAAAATCTAAACGCCTTTTGGCTGAGTAGGTGCATGACCACCATTGAAAAATTCTCTTTAGAGATTAAAAAATCTTTACCATGGAAAAATGTTTAAGCAAAAAAAATGATTGGGTGTATGCTACATTATCTAAGAAAGAAGTAGAACTCGTACCACATGTCCAATGCTGTCATGGTTCGGTGTGGTCATATACATTCACTAGGTCAGAGCCTCTTCCAAAATGAACCATTGACCATTCAATAGGATTCAGTACTGGCACATAAAGCAAGGGTCTACATTTAACTGCCTATTTGTTTTTGTTCTTGTAGATCTTTAGTAGACTATTTAAATTACATGATACCAAAAAAAAAAAATGCATCTTTTTATTCTTTATAAACTTGGTAAGATTTTTTTAAAAAAATAATGTAAGTTACATGTATCTATGTACTTACTATCATTTATGATAGGCAAACATTCAACCTATGGGACAAGTTCATTGTTAAACAAATATTTTTTTCAAAATTTAATATTTCCTGTTATTATTTTTACAATTCATTCAGTTTTATGAATTTTTCAGAGTTGATGTAATTGATTGTTATAAAACTTAAATTAAGAGCCGTTTTCTGTATATCTAGTTATTTGCTTATTTTGAGTGACTCAAAAATAAACAAATAGCATTTAGATGTTTACTAGATAGAAGATTCAGGTTTATGCCTCCTTAGCTATTTTAAACCATTTCCAAAAATAAAAAATATCTCTGCAAATTTGTTTTCACATTGCCTGGAAGATTAGTGAAAATTGTCAAAATTGGAAATTTTCTAATATTTTTTTTTACTTTTCATCCAATTTTTATAAAATTTTCAAAGTAAATTGAATTGGATGAGTTATATCTTTTATCTTTGATAAAATTTTACAGTGATGTTCTTTAAGGCTTTGGATGAAACTGCAAAATTTGAGGTTCATATCTGTTTTTGTTACCATTTCCTAGCACCTTAAAGCAAAGGTAGTCATTTTCAATCAGAAGTTGCATATCACTTTTTGGCCACTTTGATTTTGATTTGCAAAAAATAATTTGTAGAGCTATGGACCTCAAAATTCATTCACTGGAACTTTTTCCAGTGAAACGGAATATGTATCTGTAAAGCATCTGTCTATTCCCAACAAGGAACATGAAAACTAAGTTTGCAGTGACAAAAGTCAAACTTTGAGTTGATATTATTTTTCAATGGTTGCATAGGATGGCACCAAACTTGGTGATATGAAACAGTACATAATTATGTACAGAAATTGGAAATAATATGCTTGGAGGATGCTTAGTTCATAAATTATCCCATCCCTCTTCATAATTACTAGATTTTTTATTTTATTTTTTTTTTTTTGTGGTTTTTGGGGTATGTTTGGGAGCCTAAATCTCAATGGGCCCATCTTTGATTTTTTTTTTGCTTTTACTATTTCTGAAAAGAGCAACTCAAAAGCTTTCAAATTACTATATCTAGGCCTGCCTACTCTTGAGTATCAATATACTTTTGTGTATTAGTATTCTTGTGTTGTGGTTAACTTTGATTTAGCTTGGAAAGGCAATATACTCAAACTTTATTATCACATGTCTTAATCTATATGTGCTATATAATTTGTGTGAAGAATATTCAATGTAAAATATATATATTTGCATGCATAATTTACGGTATTTTCTTCTTCTTCTTCTTCATCTACCTTTTTTTTCCCAAGATTGGGAGTAAGGTGCGCTACAAGCATCGGAAAAGAAAAGCAGTAGGAGAATATGACAAATGTCGAAAAGAAAGCCCCCAGCCTTACCGCCCCCTTTATACCATTAAGTAAGAACTCGTCGCAATCAGGAAAATCCACTCTAGAGCTTCACGGGACCGCGACGGATAATCACCATGGTAAATCGTCAAGTGTAGGGTTCATCCCCTGGCCCAGGTAGGCCACAACCATACCCCCTTACATTACCTCGCCATTCTCTCCTATCATGCACCTTTCTTCTCGCCTCTGCCAAACACACATTTCTCTCCTGCAAGCATTCCTTTACTGACTCCATCCACTTTTTCTTCGGCTCCAGCCGGTCGGTTCCCAACACACTCACCACTATACATCCGCTTAACCAACCGACTATCATTCATCCTTTCCACATGACCAAACCATCTCAACTTACCTTTATTTATTCTCTCGTTTACCCCTTTTTCACACAGCCACAACTCTCTAATACGTTGCATTCCTCATTTTACCAACTTCTTCTCACACCTTAGCACGCCCCTAATTTAGGCATATCGACCTCCATCTGAACACATTGAACTTTAGATCTATACTTCTTATTCCAACCATAGTCTCACTACTATACAATAACACAGGTAACAACATACCCTCATGCAAAACCCTAGCGCAGTCCAGACTTAGTCCTTTTACATTCACCAACGATTTAATTGCACCAGCCACCTTCCTGCCCTTCACAACTTTCCTACTACACTCTGCATCATCCGTTCCCCTCTCATCCAACACATACCCTAAATATTTAAACTCAGGCACTTGTTCCAGCTGCTCACCATCTAACATAACTTCACACTGAGGGCTATCCTCAAGTACGGTGTTTTAAATGAGAAAATATTTGATATTGTGGAATATTGAATTTGAATTATGATAAGGAGTATATGAAATCTTTGAAAATCTTATCAGCAATAAATCAAGGACTGTTAAAACGTCAATCTGAAATTCACTTTAATACTGACAATGATCATATATGCTCACGCCATGAAACATTCTTGCTAACCAAGTTTGAATTAGAGCAGAAGCAATGTTGTAATCCATTTGGGAAATCATCTCACCTAATTACAGGAAAGGTTTGCGACCAGTTACTATTCCCACATCAGACACATTATAGGAACTGACAGGTAGAGCCATCAAGGCAGGTCAAAAGCTTTGTCCTAGTTATTGAAAAGAGTTGGCTAGCATGAGCAGAGTCAAACTCGAAACATCGAGCCAACATATATACTGATGATATGGACATTATTGAGGCAACCTCTAGAGCAATTGTTTCATTGTCAGCACTTGGAGAGTCACCACTAAAAGCTCAAAAAATTAATGAGAGATTCTAAAGGCTTTGTAAAAAATAAGATATAAAAAGCAAGAGAAACTATGACGGAAGTAATAAAGGTTGCATCAGGTTTGGAGACTGCTGTCCAACAATCGAGGAAGGAGAAATGCTGTGGAAGCAAGGATCTGGAAATTCTAATTTTTGAGTTAACATCAAAGTTAAAGATATCGTCATGAAAACAAAGTTCAAATTCTCACACTTACACCAAGCAGCTGGAGTATTGAAAAAACAGCTATGGAATTTGAAGTATCTACAAGAACTGTAAAAAGAGCCAGAAAGCTGAAAATGGAAGAAGGCATTTTGGCAAAACCATCAAAAAAAAAAAAAAAAAAAGGAAAGAAACTTAATGATGAAGTAAGAATGAAAGTACTAGCATTTTTTGATGATGATGAATTTACTAGAATTTGTCCTGGCAAAAAAGATCTGTTGCTGTCAGGATTAATGGTGAAATGGTTCACAAACAGAAGAGACCAGTGCTTTCCAATTTGAGAGAAATGTTTACAGAATATTGCAATAAACATGGGAAAGAGATAGGGTTTTCAAAATTTTGCAAAATATGGCCAAAATGGTGTGTTAATATTGGTATTGCTGGTATGCATTCCGTATGTGTATGTACAGTTCATCAAAATGTTAAGCTTATGCTAGCTGCTGCATCATCTAACATTTTTAAATGACTACAAACAATTACTAGGAAAAGCTGTTTGCAATTTGGAACTAAAAGATTGTATGCTGCAACGTTGTGAGCAGTGCTCTGGAAAGAGTGGACTACATGCTTACTTGTTACAGATGTTTGAAAATTATGATCCAGAAGAATCAATAGAATACAAGTTGTGGGTTCATACTGTTAGGGAAACATTACAAACACACCAAGCCACTGTTGAAGACTTTATAGAAGATCTTCAGTTAAAATTAATTGTCCTAACTTGCCATCACTTTATTTCAAAACATCAAAGTTCATACCTAAAGCATTTAAAAGAAACATTGAAGGATAATGAAGTAATTGTCCTTATGGACTTTGCAGAAAATTATTCCTTCATTGTCCAGGATGCTGTGCAAGGTTTTCATTGGGAGAAATAACAGCCAGACCAGACTTCATCCGTTTATTTTCTATTTTCGTAGAGACCAGCTCCAAAGCCTCAGTGTCTGTATGGTCAGTGATTCCCTACGCCACTACACTGTTGCTGTCCATGCCTTCATAAGTGAGTTGATCCAATATATAAAGATTGAAGTTACAGGAATTAAAGACAAATATTATTTTAGTGATGGCTTTAGTTACCAATACAAAATATTTAAGTTCTATGAATTTATGCTTCCATGAAGAAGAATGGAATTACAGCCGAGTGGAATTTCTTTGGTACAAACCATGGTAAATCACCTTATGATGGAATTGGACGTACAGCAAAAAGATAGCAGCCTACGCTAGCCTTCAGAGACCTTTAGACCAGATATTAACACCAAAGGATATGTTTGACTTCTGTAATGATAATGTTACAGGAATCAAGTTTTTTTTTTTATATTACAAAGGAATACATTGAGAATATGAGACCCCATCAAGAAAAAGGTTTACCAGAGGCCATACAATTGCGGCACAAGAGAAAACCATAATTTTAAACCCAGTGGTAAAGGCAAGATAAGAGTATACAGAGTCTCATATGATGCCCATAGTTTTGTGGCTAATGTTTTTGATGATGATAGTGAAGCTGCTTCTGAATTTTTACCATTTAATAGTTTGCAGTGTGGCCAGTATGTTGCTTGAATGTATGAGAATATTTGGTGGATTGGACACTTTTATGCATCCTCATGGCCCAGAATCTTTCTATCATTGGCCAGTAGTGAAAGACACTTGTTGGATTCCACAACAGCACATTCTTTCAGTATTACAAACCCCATCAATAACGTCAACTGGCAGACAATACTTTTATCCAAAATATGTTCATGATAAAATTAAACAGAAATTAAAGCACACTTAAAAGCATTAGATCTTTTATAAGCCTTTAACAATGTTTTAAACCTATATTTTAAAGTTACCATGTACTGTACTTCAATTTTACAGATTTCTATGAAATAATGTTATGATTAAATATGGTACCTGCATATATATATATATATATATAATATATATAATATATATAAGTAATATATATATATATATATATATATATATATATATAATATATATAATATAATATATTATATATATCATATTATATAGGAGAAAAAAAAGAGTAAATGAACAGTTTGGAAGGAGATGAATGGGGACTTACAAGGGAATAGGAAGCTCTTCTGGAAGGAAGCGCGAAAGGTTAAAATGAGAATAAGGGGAATCTGCATTAGAATCAAATGAATAGGGATGGTGCTTTTGTAACTGATGAAGAGGATGATGAAATGGATGTGGAAAGAACACTTCGAAATCTGCACAATATTAACAGTAATGAAGAGGGTGATAGTGAAATGTGTGTGGGTTTTGATGGCGCAAGAAGGAATAAGGTATTTTGGGGGATGAGGTTATTAGTAAAGGAGGAGGTAATGGTAGAGTGAAAAAGTTGAAGAATGATTAAATTGCCTAAAGTTGGAAATAACGGTGAAATGATCAAGAACGCGAGATGGTGATTGATTTGATTGGATTTGCCAGTTGTGTAATAAAGCGTTTTGTAAGGGTATTTTTCCAAGGGATTGGAGGAGAGCGGTAATAGTACCCTATATAAAGGGTAAGGGGAGAATAAGGGGAACTGTAAGAATAATAGAAACTATAGAGTTTATTGAGTGTTGTAGGGAAAGGTATATTGCTGGTATTTGGTCGAAAAGTGCTTCTTGTGACTGAAGGACTGATTGGTGAAAGAACAAGGTGCGTTTAGGAAAGGTGTGTAAGAAGATGTGTGGATCAAAATCTTTACATTGAAACAATAATTGAGAAAATGAGTAAAATAAAAAATAAATTGTAATTTAGGTTTTATGGTATTTGCAACAGGCGTATATTAAGAGTTAATAGGGAAGTTATGTGCAGGTGTTACGTGATATATGGTGTGTGGGTGGTATGGGCTCGTGAATGGAGTCAAAAGTATGAAAATAGGATTGGGAAGCGTGTGTTAAGAATAAAATGGTGTCATGGTGATTGGTTTCATGGATTTAACAGCGGAGTAAGACAATACGGTGTGTTAATGTCTCCTTGGTTATTTTAATTTGTATAATGGATGGGGTTTATGAAAGAATTTCGAGGTGGGGATGGCATGGGAAATGGTGTAAGAATGGAGATGAGTGGGAGGGTGCCCTACCTATTACTATATGGGATGATTGGTTCTGTGTGGCGAATCCTAAGAGAGTTTGAGAGTATTGGTAAGAAGATTTGGCAGGGTGTGTAAAAGGAAGGGGCTTTGAAAATAAACGTCGATAAGAGTAAGGTATGGTTGTGAGTGAGGAACTCCTCAGGTGGAAGTAATGTAGATGGTGAACAGCTGGAAAAAGTTCTGAGTTTAAATATTAGGGTATCATGTTGGAATGAGAGGGAAGTGATGACGCATGAGTGTAGTAGGAAAGTTTGTGAATGACAAGGTGGCTGGTGCAAATTAAATCCTTGGTGAATGGTAAGGGATTAAAGTCTTGAATGTGCTACGGTCTTACATGAGGGTATGTGTTACCCTGTGTTATTGTATAGTATGAGAGCTATCGGTCTGAAACTAAGAAGTATAGATCTTAAGTTCAATGTGTTCAGATATGGCGTGCTTAGGGGTGTGCTAGTGTGAGAAGAATTGGATAAAGGTGAGGAATGAATCGTATTAGGGAGTTGTGTAGTGTGAGAAAGGGGTAAATGAGAGAATAAATGAAAGTTGTTGAGATGGTTTTGGTCATGTGTGGAAAAGGATGATGATAGTCGGTTGGTTAAGCGGATGTATATGTGGCGAGTGTGTTGGAAACCGAACCGGCGGGAGACCGAAGAAAGAGTGGATTGAGTCAGTAAACTGAATGTGAAGGAAAGAAATCTGAGTTTGGTAGAGGCGAGAAGAAAAGGTGAATAACAGGAAGTGAATGGCTGGGGGATTGTGAGGGGTATGGTTGTGGCCCACCTGGGCCAAGGGATGAACCCTTACAATTGACTATATATGCCATAGTGAGGTCCATCGCTGTACCATGAATGCTTAGGCGTGGAATTTAATACTGACCACTGGGATGAGTTCTCACATTCGCAGACCTTAATTAAAATGGTAACTTATGAGGGCGGTGAGGCTGGGCTTTCTTTTTCGACGTGTGTCATGTTCTCCTATACTGCTTTTATTTCCGATGCTCGTTACGCACCTTACTCCCATATCTTTGGAAATAAAGGCAGATAAAGAAAGAAAGAAATTAAACTAAACGATAATATTATAATACTTATAAATAATATAATATATACTATAATAAAATATCAATATTATATAGATATAATTATAATTTTATTTTTATGACAAAAATAGTATTAATTATATATAACTATTATATTATATATATAAATAACAGATATGATATATAATATATATAAGACTGCCATATACTGACTAGTAATATTCCAGCACAATACACTAATGATATTCACAAATATTTGATTATATAATAAAATTAAATGCGTTCTGTACTAAGATAGGGCATGTAATAGACCTCTGATTAATAACCACAATCAAATAATTTAAATATAAAACGTAATATTTTTTAAATTTTGATTTTTTGGGGGGGGGTTTTAGACTTTGTGGGGGAAAAAATAGTGGTGACATTTGAAAGTTTCTCGATTGATCTTTTTCAGAAATTGTAAAAACGAAGAAATCAAAGATGGACCGGTTGAGATTCAGGCTCAAACATACTCCAAAAATCAAAAAAAAAAAAAAAAAAATTCTCATAAATTGTAAAGAGGGATAATTTTTCAACTAAGCATCCTCCAAGCATAATATTTCCAATTTCTGTACATAATTATGTACTGTTTCATATCACTAAGTTTGGTGTCATTCTATGCAACAACTGAAAAATGATACCGACTCAAAGTTTGACCTAGTTTTTCACGAAGTTTGTGCTCCTATAGCTCATAATAGGGAATAGAAGAAGCTTTACAGTTACATATTCTGATTCGCTGAAAAAAGTTGTTCCATTAAATGAATTTTTAGCTCCATGGGTCTACAAATTTTTCACATCATGGTCAAAGTTACCAAAAAGTAATATGCGACTTACGAGTGAAAATGACTATCTTTGCTTTAAGGTGTTAGAAAATGGTAACAAAAACAGATATCGACCTCAAATTTTGCACAGTTTCATATAAAGGCTTAAAGAACATCACTGTAAAATTTCATCAAATTTAGAGATGGTAAGGCGGGGATAATTTCCGAAACTAAAATCCACTTAACGTGGAATCCCCCAAAGCATTTTTCTGTATACCAAACAATTTGACATATGGGAATGTCATTGTGCTGGCTGTTAAAATTGGACATTGCATTCCCAGAGGTAAAATGATTTGGATATGCAGAAAAATGCCTAAATGAAAGTTGTGTAAGTCGTTAAATTCTATTTATTGATAATTTCTTTTAAATACTCGAATGAATATAAAAAAAATTAAGAAATTTGAACTTTTTCTTTCTTTCTTTATCCTCCCCCACAGAATGGTGGTGGGGTGCGCAGCATACGCAAGAAACAGAGTAGCTAAGTAGAAGAATATGACCTAAGTTGAAAAGAAAGCCCCCCCCCTCCCACCTCATTCCCTAAAGTCTAGTCTGTTGCTGCGCAAATCCACCCTAGAGCCTCACAACACCAAGACAGACCCCCACTCTGTTATCTCGTCAATATCGGGGTCCATCCCTTGTGCTAGGCTCACAACCATGGCTCCCTCACAAAACTACTTTCTATTCATTAACTCTGGTAACAACATACCCTCATGCAGAATCTTAACACACTCAAATCTTAGTCATTGCATTCAGCAAAGATTTAATTGCTCTTTTGCAAAATTAAAATCAAGCATTTTCATTGGACCCGATGTCAGAAAATTGATGACTGATTACAACATCAGAGATAATCTGAATCCGCCAGAGCTAGCCCAGAGCAGAAAACTTTGGTGATTTAATCAGCAATATGTTAACGTCATATTAGAGAATGGGATGCTAATTGTCTCTAAACATATACTTTTTATATTCTCATTTAGATTTTTTTTAAAAAAAAAATTTGGTTCTGTTAGCGATTAACACATTGAGAGATTCCATCAGAGCATGTCTGAAATGGGAATTTGATGTTGAGGTTAGTTTAACCCCAAGATAATGGGGTAAAGTCTGCTTGTATTTAAAATGGGAGACTAGATCAATCAATGCACAATTGCTAGAGCGAATATTATTTTTATTTATTTTTTTTGGGGGGGGAATATTAGAAATAAAGTAGGTTATTTAGTATTTATTAAGTTTTTCCTTATAACATATGTTATCACCAATATATATACTTGTTGTCATAGCTCAGAAACCTGACAAGCTGTGGCAATTTTAAGCTCGGATTTGAAAATTACTTTCTTGACCTTTTTTCTGACTATCAGGCAAAAAAAAAAATTTCTTAATTGTCCATTGTTCACGTTTTGATTTACCATTTATTTTAAGTTTGCTTTATAATAACTTCTATTATTTTGGTTATATATCTACCTTATACTTAACTTCTCAATCCATTCATACTATTTCTATGCACCACCATAGACATGATCTATTTAGGTCTTAAATATTTATCATAAATTTAATACTTATTAATTTTAGGTAATGTCTGTTGTGGAAAAAGTAACGTACAAACCATGTCCAACAAATCCAGAATGGACTGTGGCAGAAACAAAAGCTTGGTTCGAGTCCAGAATATTCGGAGTTTCTTATGCCATACAGGTGTGTTTTTTTTTTAATTATTTGCTTTATTGTTTAAATTTATAGTTCGCATGAAAATTATTTATATACTTGAATTTATAACATTCACCCTTCTCATTTAGACAAAATTACTCTACATCTGTAGGTGAATTATTTTAAAATATCAAACAATTTTACATTTTTGTTTCAATTGGAAGAGTGAGCTGAGGTAGAATCAGATTCAGAAAGAATGAGAGATTGGGAACATTCCATTTTTTTTTTAGCAAGAATAGAGCAGTTAGGAAAAGTACTTTGAACGACCTTCCTTGAGCTACATTATACCATAATGAGGTACTATGTGAGGTCTTTGGTAAATGGTAAATCCTCAAATTTGGTACTTTATTGTCTACTGATGATAAAAATGTGTTATTCGGTCATAGTCTATATTAAGAATTGTCTCCTTGTTTACTTTTTCAATTTAAAACAGTTCATCTAATAAATTCTTGTCGGCAAGCATTATTGGGGAAGTTTTTGTTTCCTAGTTCGACTGTCAGTTTTAAATGGAGAGATTTTGGGGATTATAAAAGTGTTATCAGTTAGGAAATAGAAACGAGGCAACAATAAGTTCGCAAGACGCTTTTATTGTAGTATTTTGTATTTGATTGAAATAGTTGTAGCTACTAATTTAACTATTCAAAATTTTGTCAAGTATTTAAATTTTTCACATTATGGGAAGTTACTTAAATGCAGTCCTAACAATTCTTTATTATATTCTATTTATTTTCTGTATGTTTTTAATAGACATTTGGTTTGGAGCGATACCGTATGAACATAAAGAAAACCCACAAAGGTTTTGTGTTTGTTATGAAAAAATTATTTCCTTCTCCGATTGAAGGAAGAGAAAGCGACCTTTCCAAGAAATCTGAAGAGCACAGACTAAGGTTTGTATTATTATTTATTCTACTTATGTACTATCGGGTTTTTAATCACATTCTTAAGATGTGGATCTACACATCTGCAGTAAACAGTATGTGAGGCTTGAATCGGTATTCAAATATGCAGAGATTCTACAGATTGTTAACATCTGTAAAAGAAATGGATTATTTTTATATATATATATATAATATAATATATAATATATATAATATATATATATTATAATATAATATATATATATATATTATATATATATATATAAATATATATATATATAGATAATATATTATATATATATAATATATATATATAATTTATATATATAATATATATAATATATATATATAATATATATATATAAATTATATATATATATATATATATATTAGATATATGTAATAATATAATTTATGGATTAATTATATATATATATATATATATATATTATATATTATTGTAACAAGATCGAAAAATACCTCCTTGTTACTGAAAGTGAACTTGATGCCAAGCGAAAAACAAAGTACACAAATATTTTTCGAATTTGAGAAGTAGAAAACACTAATGAATGAGGATATTTATTTACCGCAGAAAATACGAAATATAAAATAGCTAATTTAATAAAAAAATATGTACAAAATTATCAACTTATCAAATTACCAAATAGTATCAAATGTAGTAATATTTTAATGCTTTGATACGTAAAACAGCTAAGCGATCAACTTATAAATTTGAGATGAATTGTTAATATAATTGTCTAATTGCGAGCTAACCAGCTGGCTGGTGTAGATAGCTAGCTAGCTATTTGCTACAACTACTTATTCAAGAAATTCTACAAAGAGAGTGGGAGGAGCAGAAGAGTTCCATCAGAAGACACTAAAATCTTTTCAAGAGAGTTTAGAAGAGAAGAAACCCTAGAACTACTTAGAAGAATATTAAGACTACAAGAGAGTTAGAGGAGCAGAAGAGCTCCAATAGAAGATGTTAAAAACTCCTCAGGAGAGTTAAGAAGGGAAGGAGCACTAGAACTCTTTAGAAGAATATTGAGACTGCAAAAGAGTTGGAAGGGCGCCCAGAAGAGCTCCAATACAGCATACTAAGAAACTCTGCAAAAGATTTGGAGGAGCAGAAGAACCCCAATACAGAATGCCAAGAAACGCTACAGAAGAATTGGTTAGAGCAGCGGTCTCCAAACTTTTTTGATCGCGTACCCCTAAGACGAAAATAATTCTAAGTTGTACCCCCTATAGGCCTGTAAATGTATATACATACATATATAATATATAATATAAATATATATATATATATAATATATATATTATATATATAAATATATATATATATATATATATAAATATAATATATATAATATATATATATATATATATATATATATATATATATATATATATATATATTATATATAAACTCGCGGACAAATTTAATCGCATCACCCGTAGATATAATGTAAACTCTTTCATTTTTGAAATGTAGAGCTAGGGTTGTTTTATTTGAGTATACCTAACTCGGAGTGTTTAACCGTATGTTACTACACTGTGTATGGAACTAAATGGCGTAATAAAGAAAAACAACCAAATTACGAAATCCTGAAAGTACATTCATAGAAGAACAAGAATGGCAAGACACCGACCTGGCTAAAGAAACAATCCCTACGGCTGACCGACGTAAGCTGAACAAATAAGATGTCATAATGGATAAGACATCGCCAGAGAAGGACGTGCCATAGAAATTATCACAACTGTCGAAATCAGGCCATTCTCAGAGACATGTGGCTCAGCGACTCGGGTAAACCAATCGACGAGTAGTCGAATCTCTCGTCGGTTCAAGGAGACTGGCAAGCAACTGTTGACCGACATGGTCGGGTCGCACGAGGGCGACGTCCGAGAGAGATATTGACAGATTCCTCTGTAATGGCAGTGGATCTGATCGGTTTCCCAAACAAGCGTACAGTACACACACAGGCTCCGTGAAGTGTCAGACATGTGACCTTTCCGAGCGTACATTGAGAAGACGACAGAATGAACGTGGAGTACGTTTTTAAAAGGTCTGCCATCGGCCCTCCCTTGATCTTTTCGCAAGCGTATGGAGATTGGACACTTCACAGATGAGTCGAGGTTCTTACACTACATGACCAGATGGACGTACGGCGAATTTGGAGACGTGCAGGCCGAGCACTTTTCTGCTTGCAAATATCTCCTAAGGTTTTTTTGAGGTGACCTGTTGATGGTGGTGGGCAGACTTGTTTTGGGTGCCTCGCACGGCATTGATATCTTGAAGCAGAGGAACGCTAACGGCTGAAAGGTATGCGAAGACATCCTCCAACGAGTACAATAGTGCCTTTCGCGTCCAATTTTTTGGTTACTCCAACACGCCAACAGCACACTGCAGCAGGTTCGTCCAACCGGTACCTTTACAACAGGTAAGAGGATCAGACTCCTGCCATTTTTTTGCGGGAGAAGCCCGGACATGAATCCCATTGAACAGGTTTGGGATTTGTTGGGTAGGAGTGTGTGTTCCGACCAGTGAATATGCTCCTCCCACACTCGGGGAGCTTGCAAACGCTTTTGATGGAAGAATCTCAGGAGACCATCTCCAAGATATTTCATCAATGCCGAATTGCTTGGAGGAAAGGGGGTTACAACCCATTATTAGACACACTTTATGCTGCATTTCATATTGTAATTTGTAGAATATTATTCAGATGAATTAATAAAATCATTATATCCATACTTTTTTTCAGTTTTTCTTTATTATGCCATTTAAATTCCCTACACACTATCGTTACATACGGTTATACATTTATAACCCTGTGCAACACTCCCGAGTAAGGTATGAACCATAATAAAACCAAACCCTAGCCGTACATTTTCCAATATGAAAGAGTTTAAATTAATTTTACAAAATGGCATTAAATTTGCCCGCGAGTTTAATATATATACTATATAAATATATATATAATATATATATATATACTATATTATATATATATATATATATATATAATATATATATATATATATATATATATATAATATTATATAGAATATATATATATTAATTATATATATATCGCACTCACTTCATACAACAATCATACACTCGCAAGTGATCGTGTGGCTCCTTCTTTGGCGTACCCCAAGTATCCCTCTGCGTACCCCCCGGGGTACGCGTACCACACTTTGGAGACACTGGTTAGAGGAACAAAAGAACTCCAACAGAGAAGATTGTGAAACTTGACAAGAGAACTCTCTTAGTAGGATAGTAGGAGTCTGAGGACTTCACAGAAGATCATCGTGGGAAGTGCGAAAACTTAATAATTTTATTGCAAAATACTCCTACGATTATTATTAAGAGAATTCCGGGAATTATCACTTATTCATTGTTTACCCTACGTTTGTGATATATATAATATATAATATATATTATATATAGGTGGCAGGTGTATAGTATATATATATATATATATATATATAATATATATATATATATATAAATATATACTATATATATATATATAATATATAATATATATAATATTATAATATATATATAATATATTTAATATATATATATATATATATATATATATAATATATATATAATATATATATATATTATATATATATATATATATATATATATATATATAAATATATATTGGCCTTTATTTTAATTTATCTTCATATATATATAAATTTTTATATATATATATATATAGGTGGCAGGGGAAGGTGTTAGAATGATGGGGAACGGAAGAGAGTGGAGGATGCCTTATTTATTATATGCGGATAATTTGGTTTTGTGTGGTGAATCTGAAGAGAGAGAGAGGATTAGTAGAGGGGTTTGAAAGTAAATGTAGAAAGAATAAGGTTATGGTTAGTGATGTGAGGACGCATTCCCTCGGTGTGAAGTTATTTAGTGGTGAGCACTGGAACAAGTGTCTTGAGTTTATATATTTAAGATATATGTTAAATGAAAAGGGAATTGATGATGCAGAGTGTAGTAGGAAAGTTGTGAATGGTAGGAAGGTGGCTAGTGCAATTTAATCCTTGGTGGATGTAAAGGGATAAGTTTTGGGTGCGCTAGTGTTTTGCATGAGGGTATGTTGTTACCTGTGTTAATGTATAGTTGTGAAACTTTGCTCTGGAATAAGAGGTATAGATCTAATTTACATTGTGTTCAGATGGACAATCTTAGGGGCGTGTTAGGTGTGAGAAAAATTGATAAAATGAAGAATGAACGTGTTAGGGAGTTGTTTGGTGTGAAGAAGGCGTTAATGAGAGAATAAACGAGAATGTATTAAGATGATTTGGTCATATGGAAAGGATGGATGATAGTTGGCTGATTAAGCGGATTTATAGTGGTGAGTGTGCTGGGAATCGAGTGGTTAGGAGATCGAGGAAAAGTGGATTGAGTCAGTAAAGGAATGTCTGAAGGAAAGGAATGAGAGTTTGGCAGAGGCTAGAAGAAAGGGCATAATAAGAGTGAATGATGGGGTTTTTGTGAGGAGGGTATGGTTGTGGACCTAACCCAAGAAATGAACCCTTCATTGACGAGATACCACACCACAGTGAGGTCCGTCGCAGTCTTGTGAATCCCTAGGGTGGATTTTTTTTTATTGTGATGGGCTCCAGCCTAATGGTATGAGGTAATGGTAGGGGATTTCCTTTCGACCTACGTCATGTTCTAAATACTGACTTTTCTGTTTCCGGTGTATGTTGCGCACCTCACCCCAAATCTAGGGAAAGGAGGAAAACGCAGAAGAAGAATATTTAAAGCAAATATTCCTCTACCCCCATATCTATTCCATTATCATTTTCCACAATTTGTTCATATTTGTTGAATGCACTACTCACTGGCTCACCTTATATGTTTCTTTCCCAGTATCAGCTCAAGAACCTCCTCACTTATATCCTTGCTAACATATCTACATATAAATAAATTGTTCTAATGATTTCCTTTTCTGTCAAAAATTGAGAATCTTGCATAAATTAAAATTATAATTTAATCATCATGGAATCACTTTGTGTGATTCTATCATGTAATGACATTCCTGGAATTGATTAGACCAGAATAGTTGCCAGCTAGTAGGTGGTTTGTAGGCATGTATTCCATTTTCTATCCCTTCAATTAGATCTCATGAACCTTGGTTTATAAACTACAGTTCATAAAATTCAAAATCCAGAAACTCACGTTATTTGTATGTAATCAGAATTGTGCAAAATCTATTCTCCGTGACACTAAGAGCTTTTTTTTTTCCAATAGAAAATGCAATAACCTTTCCAAGTTCCTCCTGCTCTTTTTGACACTTTTCTAAGAAGGTAATATCTATCTTTACTTTCATTTTCTCTCATTTTTTTTCTTATGGCACCACTGCTGTCTAAGCTTCTATTAAAGCTGAACCTATTTCTCAGATCTTTGTCTCTAATTCCACTTTAAGCTATTCTGAACTATTTCTTCTCCATTATTTACTCATAACATTGTAATTTTTTCCAAAGATATACATAGTAGCTTTCTTTAATGATTTGTCTGCCATTTTATAACTTAACCACATAGCCTGACGATTCTACCCTTCAGCATTCCTTTTGTTTTTAAAGATAAACCAATCGACTTCAAATACTTGATGCTAGGAGGAAGGTCATGGAGTATATAACCTCGGATTTTTTCTCGTTTTTATAATTGTGGCATATAAAACGTGATTGTTTTTTATACCTCAAAATCTTAGCTCCTTCATCTGTCTACTGGACATAATCTTCCACACAGCGCAGCCATATCATCTTTGAAAATGTACTATTCAATCCTTCCTTTTTCCTCAATATTGTTGGTCCCTTTTTCTTGCGATCTCTGTTTGAAGGATCACATTGCTTCTCTTACTAGATTTCTAAGGGGTTAAGTGATCTGAGGTATCAAAATTTCTTCACTCAACTCCAATTGTTAACACTGTTTATGGACATTGTTCGTCCTTGTCCGGAGTACGTATTATATATATGAGGTGATTCCACTCATACAGCCCTTCTTAAAGGGGTGGAGTCTACACACTTTCGTCTTATCTATTCTTCCATTCTCATTGGCTTTTTCCAATCCTCTTTTTGCTTATCGAACTGTTACAAAACTCCCTTTACCTCCTCTGAACTTTTTAGTCGCATACATTCTCCTTTGAGGAGAAACCGTCTTTGAGACTGGTCTTTGCACACGTTTCATACTTTCTCTGACCTTAGATTTAAAGCTATGCTCATTCTTGCATATTCGCTTCGCTTCGCACACGTGCATCGGTTCAAGTCTGTCTTTGATTGTGCAAAGACTTTCTTCATCTCTGGTGGACCTATGAACTTTTTTCCGCCAGAAGTGACAAAAACAATGTGAAAAACTGAAATCTTTGAATGTGATGAATTTTCTTGTAATACAATTTTCACCTAAAGTTTTTTGTTTGTTTGTATGTTTGTAGCCGGCCTTGTCACAAATTGTTCCTTTTGCTCCTCTTCCTCCTCCTCCTCCATATTCCCTTATACAGACACACTCAGCACACTTAACAAAATCATTTTTGTTACAATTAATATTGGAATATTTGTTGGAAAGAATGCACCCGAATGAAGAGTTTTTTGATTACGGGAATATTTAATTAATTTTATTAATAGTTTATATTATAATTTTTATATTAAAAGATTTCTAAGCTGATAGGAGGGCAATTTATGAGTTTAATAAAAGGTTGAATTTTTTTTATTACTATTATTTAAAATGAAAGTAAAACTCTAAAATGACGCACTATTTTTTATATATTTATAGTTTTTATTTATTTGAATTTTGTTCTAGATTAGAATACACAATCCTAAATGGATGAGAGTTTGTATTGGAAACAATACTAATTATTTGCATTACGAAGATTAAAAGGTAAAAGTTTGGGTCAAAGTAAAGGTAAAAGTGTGGGGAAAATAAAAATGATTCCTTCCAATGTTTTCTATGGCATTTTGAATGTGTTCAAATGTTTTAAATCAAGTTTATGACAATTTACTATGTTCCATTGATATTTATTATTATCATTATCACTACCATCATTATAACCATTATCATCGTTATTATTATCACTGTGAAATAATTAATAATAATTTAAGCTAAGTTAACAAACAAGAATATTTGCACAACTTACTTTTACGGATGAAAGTTTTGACCCCGTTTACTTTAGTTCTTCATATGTTAAGCACTGAATGAAATAATTAAAGTAAAATAAACCTACGCTACCGTTTCAAGTAAACCCCTGGGTTGCAATCTACCTATAGCCACAGCTATATTGCTCCCTAGAGTATCCTTAAACACGATTTAAACCCCAAAAAAGCTTATTTAATAAAAAAGCCTTACAGGCAAAACCCCTCCCACCTCCAAAAACCTAATATTTACTCTAACTTTTAATATCTGTGGAAGATAAATTAAATTCTTGAAACAAACATAAGTACGGTACATGAAAACAATATAAAAGGATAGACCAAACCATAAAAATCATAGTCTTGCCAAGCAGGAACAAAGAAAAAGAAGCAGGTCTTGCCTCAAAAATAAAAGCACTCTTAAAACATGCCAACATTCAAGATAAAAAAAAAAAAATATCACCATCATCATACATTCCTATTGGTGATCATTGTGATTTCACTCATGCTTCATCATGCAGTTGTTTCATAAAGTATTCTAAGTTTAAGCATTAAGTTTATAAAATAATTAGTGTTATGTGCACAAAAATACAATAGACTTCTTTTAACATTACTATGCCAAATTATGAGATTTTGTTGTAACTTTCCTTTTAGTAAGCTGATTTCTTACGCATAGAGTTATATTTTATCTTAGATTTTTCATGTAGATTTTTAACTGCTCTATAGATGGTTCTTGAATAAATTTAGTATGTACTTGTGTGTGATGATAAATGTAATATATATTTGGGCTCTCATAGAGAAGTTATCTTGATATTTATTAGATGAGAAATTTAAAATGTTTACTTTCTTCCGAGTTATTTTTTCTTTATGGGAACAAACCAACTATGGATTTTTCTCTTTTTATTATTGATCCAGATTTATAAAGGAGATTCCTTTTGCTCCATTCTACTTTATAGCTGCTATGAATCCTTATATATATATTTTTGTTTCTTTAGTCTCAGATTCATTCACTCGATTACATTTTTTAAATTCAGTTTTTTTCCTTAGAAATTTTTGCACTTCATTTTTTTGTTTGGAAAAGAAATTTTCTGCATATTTGAATATTTTAGAAGATATCTGAAATAAATAGTATATTGAAACGCTTTTTGCTTATTGGTAATGCAAATTTTTTTTTTTTTTTTACAAAATTTAAATTTCATTATTTAATATTAGCTTATTTGATTGTTAAAATTTTTTTTTTTTACCTTTTTTGGAAAATGTTACATTTTTTTCCTTTAAAGGTTAAAATAATTTATCATTTTTAACTCCTATTCGCACGACGACTAAATATGTGTGGTCATATTAATTGTTGATATTAATTATTTTAAACTATTTAAGTTTATAATCTTAAACTATCTTTAAATAAATTTCAACAATTCTTAAAACTTATTTTAATTTTAACTTACACTGGAAATTATCATTTTTACAATTTTTTTTGCTGAGGAGTTAAAATATTGTAAAGCTAATTTTGTAATATGTTTTATTTATTTCCACTCTTTCAGGCTAAAAGATGCCGCAAGGGAGACTGCTAAACGCGCCAAAGAAATTGCTCAGGAAAAAACACGCAAGAGCACCATTTACGCGGCTTGCGAGAGTTAAGGTTTACAAATTTTAGAATTAAGAATTTTATTATATTTTATGCACCATAGTTATAAAAGTGGACTGATTTATAATACATATGGGAAGATCTCGTTTTCTTTTAGTGATTTTAAATATCGCTTTGGTAGCTGATTTAAGTACAACTTGAGAAGTAAATACTTGTAAGTACTTGTCTCAATTTAATTTTTTATAGACTTTGTGAGTTATTTATTAAAACTAGTGGAGATCAAAGATAAATTATTTTGTGGCTAATTTGAAACCTTTAGTTGAACGGTATGGTATACATATCCTATATTTTGATTTTTTTTATTTTTTTTAATTAGATTATAGTTTTACTAATCTTGTAAAGTAGAATGTAAATTGTAGACTTGGTTGTTGTTGTTATTACTACTACTAATATAATAATAATTATAGTGATGACTAAGAACAACAACAACAATAATTTGCGTCCATTGTTAAATATTCATTTTATATATTATATATATATATATATTATATATATATAGTATAATATATATATATATATATATATATATATATATATATTATATATATATATATATATAATATAATTATTATATATATATATATATTATTATGCATTCTTTTATTTATTTAAATCATTCCCTAAGAGTTTTACGCTGTACACAATATTCAAAACCTCTTCTGGGAAGTAGAAAAAGGTTTAAAAGGACCATTTTTTTTTCCCAGTTTTTCTTTTCTATACAGCAATTGTAGATTTGCATTCCTCTTAATGTACAGCTTTGTTTTATATATATATATATATATATATATATTATATATATATATATATAAATATGATATATATATATATAATATTTATATTTATATATATATATATATATATATATATATATATATATTTCAAGAGTTATCTTAGCACAGTATATATATATATATATATATATTATATATATATATATATAATATATATATATATATATATATATATATATATATATAAATATATATTATATATATAATATAATATAATATATATATATCTATACTATATTATATAATATATAATATATATATATAATATATATATAATATGATTGAAAAAGAATATTTGAAGTATATTAACCAGTGGTTTTTTTTTTGTGTACATTTGTGAATAAATTTTGTTAGAAATTTTTTTTAAACTGGTTTTAATTCCTTATTAAGGTTTAATAATGTGCGAAATATTTTTTATTTTTTTATTTCGTTTCAACTTGTTTCAAGATAGTGCTAGGTGCAAACCGGGGAGGTCATTCGCTAAGTTTAGGTATTAATGTTCAGTAATTAGAGTCTTTAAACTTTTAAGATGTAGTTTAAATATTCATTCCTCACATTCCTTTCTTTCAGACTCACTCTCTAACCAAATCCGTTTACTTTTTCTTTGGTTTCTGAGTAAGTCCATCCGTAACACACACACACACACTTCTATACACCCGCTTAATCAACCGACTATCATCCATCCTTTCTATATGATCAAACAATCTTGATGCACTCATTTATTCACTCATTCATACCACACGGCTTTCTAACATGCTCATTCCTCGCTCATTTTAACAATTCACACCTAACACGCCCCTAAGATTAACCATCTGAACAGACTACACCTTAGATCTATACCTTTTATTCAACACCACAGTTTCCCTATTATACATTAACACAGGTAACAACATACCCTCATGCAGAACCCTAGCGCACTCAATACTTCCCCTTGCATTTACCAAGGATTTAATTGAATAGCCACCTTCCAACCACACAATTTTCGTACTAAATCTGCTTAATCCTTTCTCTTTTTAACCAACATCAACCTAAATATTTAAATTCAGATACTTGTTCCAGTTGCCTACCACCTAACGTGATTTCACAATGCCGATTCTCCTTACCCACCATCACCACCTTACTCTTTTCTACATTTACTTTCAAACCACTCCTTTTACACATCCTGTCAAACCCCTATACCATTCCACTCAAACTTTATTCAGATTCACCATACAAAACGAAATCATTTACGTACAATATAAGTAGGGCACCCTCCACTCTTCAGTCTAACACACCTCCCCTATGTTATTCTTTCTTCACCTCATCCATATACAAATTGAATAAACATGGAGACCTAACACATTCCGGCCTCACTCCATTATTAATATTAAACCATTAACACTCCATTCCATTTATTGTTACACACGCCTCACTATCAACATGCACCCTTTTGATTCCATTCAGAACCATACCACCAACACCATATATCATGTAAAAATTAATCCTGTCATTCGCATATTGCAAGTCCATAAAATCTAAAAACAGTTTGTTCTCATTTTTTCATTCATTTGCTTCAATGTAAAGATTTGATCTTACACATCCTCTATCACTTCTAAATGCACTTTGTTATTTAACAATCAGCCCCTCAGTCACTCGACTTACTCTCTCAACCAAAATACCAGCATATATCTTCCCTACAACACTCGATAAACTAATTCCCCTATAGTTTCCACAATTCCCCTTACCATTCGTACCCTTATACAAGAGTAGGCCTGCTATATCACTGCTCGAATTCAATCTTTCGGAACTACACCTTCCGCAAGCGCTTTGTTACACGACTTTCATATCTAGTCAATCACGATCTCCTCTATTAATCATTTCACCAATAATTGCATCTATACCTACTGATTTATCATGCTTCAAGTTACTCAAATTTACCTCTTACGTCCTCCTTACTAATTACTTCACCCCCAAAATACCTAATTCTTCTTTCACCATCAAACGCTCACACATTTACTATCACCTCTTCATCACTTCCAATGTTATGTAGATTTTAAAAGTGTTCTCTCCTCACGTCCATCTCATCATTCACGAAAGCACCATCCCTATTCATTATTTTACGAGGATTCCCTTTTTCTCTTAACGTTTTGCACTTGCCTCCAGAACATCTCTTATTCCCATGCAAGTCTCCATTCATCCTCCTCCCAAATTGTTCATTTAACTTTTTTTTCTTCTACGTATTCAACTTTTTAGCCTCCCGCTTTTCCTCCCTTTCTCTCATAGCCTCATCATAGGCTTTTAGAAAATTCAACCACGCCCCTCTTTTGCTTTTTGCCGCTTGCATCACCTCTTCCATTCATTATTGATATTCTTACTTCCTAACTTTAGGGCATACACACACACCCCTATGTCTCTTGCGCTACTAACAAACGCTTCCTTCATTTGCTTCCAGATTTGCTCAGTTTCATCTTGTTCACAAATGAATTATTTTTCAAGTGCTTTCGCATAATTTTCTTTCTTTGTCCTCCCTTTTCTTCTCACTAAATTGGGGTGGGGTTGCGTATCATGCACCGAAAATAGAATAGTGAAGTAGAAGAGCATGACTTAAGTCGAAGGGAAAGACCTCCTACCACCCTCCATACTCTTAAATGAGAGCTTGTAACAAAAAAAAAAATCCACACTAGGGCCTCAAAAGACTGCGACGGACCCTCACTGTGGTATCTCGTCAGTGTGGGGTTCATCCCCTGGGCCAGGTCCACAACCATACCCCCCTCACAAAACTCCGCCAGTCACTGCTATTATGCACCTTTCTTTACTGACTCAATCCACTTTTCTTAGGTCTCCCGTCCGGTCGATTCTCAGTACACTGACCACTGCATCGCTTAACCAACCGACTCTCATTCATCTTTTCCACATGACCAAACCATCTCAATGCACTCTTTTGTTCCCTCATTTACACCCTTCACCCCACAACTCCCTAATGCGGTCATTCCTTATTTTATCAATTCTCGCACCTAGCACACCCCCAGATTGTACCTTTGATCTATACCTCTAATTCCATACCTTAATTTCACTATTATACATTAACACAGATAACAGCATACCCTTATACAAAACCCTAGCGTACTCAAAATTTAGTCCCTTTGTATCAACCAAAGATTTAATTGCACCTGCCACCTTCCTACCATTCACAACTTTCCTACTACACACTACATCATCCGTTAACTTTTCAACCTACATATATACTAAATATCTAAGCTGATATTTTTGCCATTTGCTTACCATCTAACGTGACTTCACACCGCGGACCCTCCTCACTCACCACAATAACCTTACTCTTATCTACATTTACTTTCAAACCCCACCTTTTACACACCCTGCGAAACCCCTCTACCAATCCTCTCAAACTCTTCAGATTCGATACACAAAACCAAATCATCAGCGTACAATAAGCAGGTCACTCTCCACTCTCTTTCATTCTTCATCATTCTAACACATTTCCCTTTCACCCCCAACCCCTATCCCCCTTCCTAGTTTCCATTATAAAAAATTGATAAACGAAGGAGACACCCTGCCTCACTCTACTATTAATATTAAACCAATCACTTTTAACTCCATTTATTCTTGTACACAATTCACCATCGTCATACATACTTTTGATTCCATTCAGAATCTTACACGGAGGTCCCCTATTAATCCTGTCATACTCCTATTGAAAGTCGATGAAACCAAAATACAATTTTTTCTTCTACACTTCCTCTACCACGTCTAAACGCACATTATTCTTCTGCAATCAGTCCCTCAGTTACTCGACGCAGTCTTTCAACCAAAATGGCAGTATATATCTTCCCTGCAACACAAACTAATTCCCTTACAATTCCTACAGTTCCCATTATCCACCTTACCATTATATTATTATGTAAGGGTAATATTATTGGTCTCCTCCAATCCTTCGGAACTATACCATCCATAAATGCTTTGTTGCACAACTTTTATATCGAGTAAATCACAATCTCGACTCCATTCTTGATCATTTCACCGGTAATTCCATCTATGCCTGCAGATTTACCATTCTTCAACTTTCCACTACCTTTTACTTCCTCCACACTAATTACCTCATCCCCAAAATAACTGTTTCTTCTTATACCATCAAACCCACACATATTTGTAATAACCTTCATTACTGCACATGTTATGCGCTTTTTTAAGTGTTCCCTCAACACTCCTCACATTCATTTCATCAGTCACGAAAGTACCATTCCTATTCTTTTAAGATTCATCCTCCTTCCAAACTGTTCATTTACCCTTTTTTTTCCCTTCTACGTATGCAACTTTTATTCATCCCTTTTCCCCTTATATATTTCCATACACCTTTCGTGTCCTCATTATTGACTTTTAGTACATTCAACCACGCTTCTTTTTTACTTTTAACCGCTTGCATCACCTCTTCATTCCACCACTCACTGTTGACATTCTTACTTCCTACTTTAGCACATCCACATATTTTCTCGCACTACTAACAAAGGCTTCCTTCATTTGTGTCCAGATTTGTTCAGCTTCATCTCGTTAACATTCAACTGATTTATTTTTAAATGCTCTTAAATACTTTTCCTTATTACCTTGTTCACTTTACTTCTCACTCTCCTCCACACTTCCTTTTTTATCTCTTTCCTCTTCTATACCCACTTCCTTCTTTATGTCTTTCCTCTCCCTCCATGCCCCACTAACTTAATTTTACATAAACAACATGATGATCTGATATTCCCATCCCCAACCTCCACAATGATTTAACGCCCATCACATATTTCAACATCTTCACCAACACAAAATCAATCATACTTTTCACTTCAATAACATATCTACCTACACCAACTCTCATATATCTATGCATACTCTTGCTCGAAGAATATAGTACTTACAAACTTACTTTTCTCCTCGCATAAATCAATCACCTTCCTATCATTCTCATTTTATCCACTAAAGTACCTGTTATACGATCCTTTATTCGATCATCTATCCAACCATTCAGGTCACCCAACACAATCAATCTGAAGTCCGTACTCTCCCCGTCCTAAACACCGTTTAGATTATCCCAGAAAGTCCCACTTTCCTCAACATCATTATCAGATGGACCATATGCCACACCCACACTTACCTTGACCTTCTCAAGCTTAAATTTAACCATCAGTATTTCAGTACTCACAATCAAACTCCACCATAGCTCTGTGCCACAAGTCTCTCATCAGAACCGCAACTACTACTCTCCCCCTCTCATTCTTCTCCACTTTACACACGAACATTTCACCCCACACCACTCTTCTTCACCATTTCCTTTCGTCTTTGTTCCAGTCACAGCAAGCCAATCAATTATACATTTTCTAAATGCATTCATTACGTACCTCTCTTCTCTTCTCGCCATTTATTTCTCTAACATTCCATGTACACAGACCTTTCATACAGTTTTGCTGAAAGATACAAAATCTCTTGGGGTAGTCACGACCGGGGTCGAGGTATACATATGCATTTCTAGCCTAAAGATAAGTAGTAGTGGGTCGCCAACCCAACTACCACTGTCTTTTTAGTCGCCTCATATGACACGCAGAACGTACGCTGTGAAAAATCTTACTCCACCACACAGGAATATATATATATATATAAAAAGTGTTTTATGGTGTGTGTGATGATAAAGATCTTACTCCAGTGTAGGAATGTGGGCATGAACGCAAAAGGGGCAAGCCTTTCAACACTGGAGCGTCATGGGATGTACCCTAACACTCCATATGCCCAATGAGGGGCCACTCTCATCGCTTCAGAGGCACTACTTCCCTCCCTCTTTAATATATTTTGTTTGAGTAGATGTACAGGGACCACCACAGCACACGAGAAAGTGACTATACCGTGTTATTTCAATAATAGCAGGAGAAGTACCTAAACTTAACGATATATAAATGGTCTGAATGGGTTAAATTTTATAGAGGATGTTCAGTGCATGGAGAAAAAAAATACTATCGCTACTAAAGTGAGGAAATTCCAACATTGTTGGTGAAGGAGATGTTGAAGTATGTGTTGGATGTTAATTCAGTGATGAGGTTGGTGATGGTAATATCATGTGATCATGTTGTTTTATGTAAAATTGATAGTGGGTGCATGGATGTAGAGGAAAGAAGAAAGGAAGGAAGTGTGAAATATTAAGAGTGAGAAGTTAAGTAAACAAGGTTATAAGAAAAAGTATGTGAGAGCACTTGGAAATAAGTCAGTTGAATGTGAACAAGATGAGATTGAAAAAAAAAAATTTATACGCAAATGAAGGAAGCGTTTGTTAGTAACGCAGGAAGAAGTATGTGGGAGTGCTAAAGTAGAAGGAAAAAATGTCAATAGGGGGTGTTGGAATGAAGAGGTGATGCAAGTGGCTAAAAGTAAAAAGAAGGCGTGGTAGAATGTGATAAAAGTCAATGATGAGGTTTTGAAAGAAAGGTGTATGGAAATGTTTATAGTGGAAAAGAAGAGGGCTAAAAGTTGCATATGTAAGAGAAATAAAAGAGGTTGTGGCGTCTGGTGGAAGGGGGCTGCGACCACTGAAGAGTCCAAAGCAGCCCCCCGGGACGAAACGCCAATTTATCGTGACAACGCCTTCAACTCGTTAACATGTGACCGTAACTATTTTCGAAGCACCCTCTATGTGTAAGGTGTCTCAAGCAACTCACTTACTGACCTTCATATGTGGTGACCACCTGTGTGAGTAGTGACTAGTGCCACTGAGTGGCACAACGAACAACCGCCAGCATTTCCATCTTTCTCTCAAAGTTGTTCGCCCGTGGTAGGGACATTTCGTATGTGAGTGTTGGTTTTCCACAATCGTGTCCAACGCGGCATATACATCAATTCAAGTTGTCTTTCTGCTAAGCGCTGCTCGGTTCGGTCATCCTGTAACGCCTGTACTGTGCTTCTCACTGCAGGTGCAGACCAACTGCACGTAAGAGTACAGAGTGTCGAAGCCTTCTCAGTGGCTTTAATGTGTGCACACCTGGCTCTCATCTGACAGCTGACCAACGTCCTTCCAGGTGTGCTCGCGGCATTGTCACTGGGGGGGAGTTTTGTGGCGTCTGGTAGAAGGGGGCTGCGACCACCACTGATGAGTCCAAAGCAGCCCCCCGGGACGAAACGCCAATTCATCGCGACAACGCTCACTCACTTCAACATCATCTAGTCTTCAGCTAATGAAGGTAGGTTCTCAAGACAACTACTTACCTCCCTTCATAAGGTATTGAACAGTTTGGAAGGTGGATAAATGGAGACTTACCTACAAGAGTATAGGAAACTGCTCTGGAAAGAAGAACGAAAAGTTAAGAGAGTAAAGGGAATCCTCATAGAATAATGAATAGGGATGGTACTTTCATGACTGATGAAATGAATGGGAAGATAGTGTGGAAGGAACACTTCAAAAATCTGCATAACATTGGCAGCAATAAAGAGGTGATAGTAAATGTGTGTGGTTTCAATGGTTTAAGAAGAGATAGGCATTTTGGGGATGAGGTAATTAGAAGGGAGGAGGAAGGAATAGTTAGGGTGAGAAAGTTGAAGAATGGTACGTAAATAAGCAGGTATAGAAGGAATAACTTGTGAAATAATCAAGAATGGAGGGGAGATTGTGTGACTAGATATAGAAGTTGTGTAACAAAGCGTTTGTAGAGGGTATAGCCTCGAAGGCTTTGAGGAGAGCAGTGATACAAAAGGATGAGAGATAAAGGGAACAGTAGAAACTATAGGGAAATTAGATTATTGGGTGTTGTAGGGAAGATATATGCTGGTATTTTGGTTGAAAGAATGCTTCGAGTGACTGAGGGGCTGTTAAAGAACTAGGTGCATTTAGTAGGGTCTGTAGATCAAAATTTTACATTGAAGCAAATGAGATAGAAGAATAAATTGTATTTCGGTTATTGACTTGCAACTGGCTTATGACAGGATTAATAGGAAAGCTCTCTGGCTGGTGTTAATGATATATGGTGTTGGTGGTAGGCTTATGAATGGAATCAAGAATATGTGTATCGAAGTTAAGAGTATGTAGGAATAAGTGGAGTAGAAAGTGAATGGTTCAATATTAAAAGATGAGTGAAGCATGGATCTGTTATGTATTCATAGCTATTTAATTTATATATGGAAGGGAAAGTGAAAGGATTTAAGATTGAATTGGCAGTAGAAGGTGTTTTACTATTGGAAAATTGTAGAGGAAGAGGACAGTGACCTGCTTATCGTATGAAGATGACTTGGTTTTGTGTGGTGAGTCTGAAAAAAGTTTAATTATTAAGAAGTTTGGAAGAGAATGTTTCGGTAGATATATAAATGTGAGTAAGAGCAAGGTGATGGTGATGGGTGAGAGAGTCCGAAGTATAAAATCATTCTGGATAGCAGACAAATCTAGCAAGTATCTGAGTTTAAATATTTGGGCTATAGGTTGGATGAAAAGAGAAAGGAAAAGTTGTTGGTGGTAGGGGGTTGTTTCTGCCACTAAATATTTGATGAATGAAAAGGGTCTAAGTCTTTAGTGTGCTATTGTTTGACATGAGAAATGTTGTTACCGGTATTAAGGAATAGAAGTGAAAGTTTGGTATGAAATAAGAAGAATTGATTTTAGATGAACATTTTACAAATGGATAATGTTAGAAGCGAGTTAAGTATGAAAAAAATGATAAAATTAGAAATAAACGCATTGGTGACTTGCTTGGTGTCTAGAAATGATTAAATAAGGGGATATATGAGAGTGTATTAAGATAAATTGGTCATCGGTGTGAAGTTATGTTAGATTGAGTAGCAGTGAAGGAGTTTCTGAAGGAAAGGAATGTGAGCTTGGCAGAGGCGAAAAGATTGGCATATAGTAGAGATGAATGGCGGGGTTTTGTGAGGGGGCATGGTTGGGCCTGACCCAGAGGATGAATCCTTACATTGACGAGACACCATAGTGGGGATCTTTCTCGTTATTGTGAAACCCTAGGGTGGAATTTTTTATGCGACAAGCTCGCACTTAAGGGTATGAGGGGGCTTTACTTTCGACTTACGTCATGTTCTTCTACTTAATTATCCTATTTCCGGTGTATGCTGTGCACCTCAACCCCCACACTGGGGAAAAGGAGGAGGATAAAGAAAGAATTATTATTATTATTATTATTATTATTATTATTATTATTATTATTATTATTATTATTATTATTATTATTATTATTATTATTATTATCCTACGCAATATCGCCTCTCCTTTGTGCGCAGTGACGGCTCTTGAACAAACACTCAAAAAAATTTATTCATTATTTTCCATATAAAGATCTAGGTTGTGTTTGAATTTTTAGGTTAAAAACTTCCAAGGTTGATCGAGTTATGAAAGTTATTTTGTGCTTCAGACAGTGGAATGGAGCTTCCCCTTACAGTAGACCCCAAATGTTT
>JABUQX010056221.1:42500-67225 GCA_015478945.1 Trachelipus rathkii | reverse complement strand
TTTAATGTATCCAAACTATAACTTATTTCATAATTGTTCCGGTCTGGGAAGCGGTGAGGTATGTGCCCAGTAAAAGAAAACCCACCTCCCGTAAACACGTCTCGTGAATCTTGAATCTTCCTAACTTCGATATTCTGTGGCTTTAAAATCTTTCTTCTTTCATCTACTACAATAATCTTGTTGCTTCTGCTTACTGTTCTCCTAACAGAACAAGATTTTCACGCCTTTTTTTTAACCTTACTTACTTTCTCACGAGACTTGTTATATCTTCTCATCCAAATTACTGAGGCTCCTCTATTTAGGGGATTTCAATGTACGTAACACTGAATGGTTGGGGTCCCTCTCATACTGATTTAGGTGGGGAGGAGCCCGAATCGTTCAGCATTCTCAAACGATCTTGGAGCAACTTAATGTAAAGAACCCACACAACATTCCGGCATCTTCCCCTAAACCAATTTCTTGAACACATCTTGACCTATGTGTTCAAGCACTAGTCCCTTCTCTCTCTAATAAATTACACCACTTTCGCCTCCTATCGGTAAATCTGACCACAAAACCTTATATCTCTTAATTTTAATACTTTCTCTCCAACAGCTCCATCCTGGCCCACGCGTTTTTTCTGTGGCACTTTGATCGGGCCGATTGGGGGCATTGCGTTGCTTCTACGCTAACTATAATTGGAATGATGCTTTGGTCTCTTGTGGGACCCGCTTTCACTTTTAAGGTGGGAGCTGTAATCGTTGACGGGATGAGCAGGTTCATTTCCTTCTTCGACTAAATCTTTCTCTCCTCATAATCCATGTTTCGATCGTGCTTGTTTTCTGGTGGCCATTCAGGCTATAGACAGTGCGTTATCGGGAGTGGAAAAAATTCTCGTTCTCCTATCACTCTTGGCTAATTTCCATTCTGCTAGAAATCGTTTGCAGGGTACTCTCGACGAGCAAAAGCGGAAGCAAAGGATAAGGGCTTTTCAATTAACGAAATGCGACTAACCTCCTTGGTTTAATCCTACTGACAAATCTTTTCTGGGCCTCTTGCCAAAAACATCTCTAACAACTTTCTGTAAAATGTGTCTTTCCTCCTCTTATTCGCTCTGATGGTTCTGTGCTAATTCTCTCCACTTGAAAAGGCCAATCTCTTTCGCCTTCCTATTTTCCTCAACTCAACCCTGGACGATTCTGGCATTCCTGCATCCTCCTCCTTTCTCCTCTCAGGCTGTCCTATGCCTTTGCCTGTGATTACATCGCATCGGGTGCATGGGCTCCTGAAATCTACGAACGTAGGAAGGCGGCGGCCGGGATGGCATTACTCCCCGTGTTTTGAGGGTGTGCTTTCGTGCTGACCCCGGCCCCTCGTTCAACTATATTCTCTGATGTCTCAATACTAACACTTTCCCTCAGTGTTGAAGCACGCACATGTCCAACCTATTCCGTAAAAAAGGAAAGCCGGCATCTGATCCTTTCTAAGCTATCTTTGTCTATTTCTCTTACTTGTTATTCTATCTAAGACTTTGAAATCTCTCTTCAACTCTCATTTCTTAGATCCTTATCTGGAATCTCATTTACTTCTTTCCGATCGCCAGTACGGCTTTCGGCGCTCGAGGTTCTTCTGGCGATATATACTTTTCCTATCATTCTGATTTATGGTTTTCCGCCCTTTAGGACTATGGGAAGTCTTGTGCGTCTTGTGTTAAGAGTATCCAAAGCATTTGACCGGGTATGGCAGCGTCACTGCTCTCCAAAGCTCCCCGCCTTTTGGGTTTCCTCCTCTCTTTTGCTACTTATGTCTAGTTTTTCTTTTCAATCGCTTCAAAATCTCGGCTGTTGTTGATGGGCGACTTCTTCTTCCTTTTCTTGTTAATAGTGTGTTCCTCAGGGTTCTGTCTTATTCTCCTACTTTATTCTACTTTTCATTAATGATTCTTGCTCACCTGCACATCTAACTCTATTCCACTCGTATGCCGATGGACTCGACCCTTCATTCTTCAACTCATTTCAATGCTTCCCCTTCTTTACTTCTAGAATTGCCTTCTCGCCTTAAGTCTTTCCGATTCTATTCTCGCTGATCTGGATAGAATTTCCGGGTGGGGTCGTCTGAACCTTGTGAAATTGCAATTACTTTATTTAACCAAGCTTCTACAAATCTCCTTCTCTGAGACAGCCTTCCAATATTCTATCCCTTTCGCCCCTTTTCTTCGTAGTCTCCTGTTGACAATAAAAACATCCTGTGGCCTTAACATAAACAAAAAAAATGTCTTGAAACCTCAAATCACAACGGTTGCTAGGGCGGCCTCAAAGAAAACTGGGAGTTCTGTTTTAGGCTCCGAGACTTTTTTTTCCCTCTTCTCAGTTGCTCCAGCTATACAAGGCCTCATCCGCCCTTGTATGGAGTACGGCTCTCATATCTGGGCGGGGGCTCTGGGTTTCACCCGGGCTTTTTAGATAGGGTTAGAGATAATTAAGTAAGGCTTATCGCCTCTCCCATACTTACTCCAGCACTCGATTCTTCACCATAAGTCTCGCGCAAAGTTGGGTGCTTTATCTCTTTTTTCTATAGGTACAGGTACCGCAGCGTGCTCGAGGGAACTTATCACCCGGGTACCACCACCCCTTTTACGTCGCCCTCGTAGCTACAAGAGGTGCTGTATCTGCACATGAGTTTTGGTGTTGATATTGGTAACTTCCAGGACTAGTTCCCCCGCTTGCCGGTGCTGTCCTTCTTCCTGCCACCTCGTTCTTGGAATTCACTCTCTTCTGTGTTTCCTGCTGAATTAATCTCCCCAACTTCAAGGCCTGGTCGCGCTCGATCCTGCGTAATTTGCGAGTTAGTAGTTCGAGTCTTGAGGCGACAGTGTTAACACCCCCTCCTTGAATAGAGCTCGGCCTGCCAGTGGGTGGTGACAACTGTAAAAAAAAAATAAGTATATATTTATATATATATATTATATATATATATAATATATATATAATATTTATATATATTATATATATATATATATATAATATATTATACTATAATATATATGGATCATGTCTGTTTAATCTGCCTTCCACATTTCTATATAAATATTCGATTGCATGGTTCCGAAACACCCTTCATAAGGGAAATAAAACTGTAGAGCTTTTCACACCTAAAAAAAAATTAAACTTAACTCAAACTAATCTAACTCAATATAACCTAATCTAACCAAATTTTGTGTGCCCTTGAAAAAAACTATGGGCTATTTTTTATTGTTTTTAATTTCATGTGAGACATTTTAATACGTTAAAAAAGTGCCAAAATGGTTGTTATGAAAAAAAAATTGACAAAAGTTTATTGGGAAGCACATAATGGACAAGAGCCATTATATAGTATATATATATATATTATATATATATATAATATAGTATATATATATATTATATTATATATATATATATATATATATATATATATATATATAATATAAATGTCTACAATATGTATAATTTTTTTTGTATTTTGTATGATTTCTAAGCGTTAATAATATGGTGAATTTCCAATATTATATAATATAATATATATATATATATATATATATATATATATTATAGTATATATAATATGTTACCATATATTTTAATGAATCCATAATATATAATATATATATAATATATACATATATATATATATATATATATTATATTATATTATATATATATTTATATATATAATATATATATATATATATATATAGTTAATTTTTATTATATTTATTATATATGTATAAATTATATAATTAATGGTGTTTAAAAAAAAAATATATATATAAAAATAAATAGATTATAATTATATTATATGGTAAGACCATATATATATATATAGAAATAGATTATAATAATAAAAAACCTAATAATAAATATATAATATAAATTATAATTAAAGAAATAAATAAATAAAGTAATAAAAATAAATATAAAAAAAATAATATAAATAGTCTGATGAAATTTTTGTTAAAAATTTTAAAATTTAAAATTAATAAATAATTAAATAATATAAGTAACAATACAATAAATAAATAATTTATATAGTATATAAAATGTCTAAATAGAAAATAAAATAATATAAAAACCGTACTATATATAATAGAATATTAGTACCATATATGAAAAAGTAAAACATAAAAATAATAAGATATATATAATGTACATCAATATAAATAATATATAAAATATGATATTAACAAAAATATAATTATATTTCATGATATAAATTAATGATAAACCAAAAAATAATATAAAAGGCTTTGCCAGTCAGAATAAAATGAACTCCAGTTTCCTCGCTAATATAATAATATAATATAATTTTTCTAATATTATTATATATTTATATAAAATATAAAAGAAATAATAATAATAAAATAATATAAAAAATATAAAAAATATAAATCTATATATATAATGTACACATAATATAGTAATAAAAAAAGACCATATATATAATATATGTTTGCAAATATAAAGTATGATATTATATATATATGTACTACAAATAGTATATATAATAATATATGTACAATATATATATTATATATATATGATGATAAACCAAAATATATAAAGATAATATTATAAAAGTATACATAAGAAAGATAATAAAATAAATAATATAAATATAATAATAAAAATATATTAATAAATATATATATATATATAATAATTATATATAATATATATATAATACTTATAGATTATAATATATATAAGGAAAAATACTGATATAATATATAAGTATAAAATAAAAAAAATAATATAAATAAAATATAAATTATATAAACACGTAATAAATAATATATTAATATATATATAATAATAAAAGATATAATAAATATATATATAAATATAATAAAAATATAATAATAATAATATATGTTTATCAATAATATAAAATATATAATAATTAATATAAAATATAAATATATAAGACAGTATAAAAATAATAAATATATTATAATAAAAATACCGTATTAATATAAAAAAGATAAATAAGAAATAATAATCCAATATATATAAAATATTAATATAAATATAATAAAATAATATAATAAATATATATAAAATAAATAATAAATACCTATATTGATATATATATTAATAATATTATAATATTAATAAAATATATAATAGTATAATATAAAAGAAAATATATATAAATATTAATATAATAATATTAATATATAAAATATTAATAATATAGAAATAATAATATAAATATATATAAATAAATAAGTAATAATGATACCAAACAAAAAAAATAAAAATATAGTGAATAAATAAATTAAGATATAATATGTACAAAATATATAAATAAAATTTAGATATAATTAATATTAAACCATAATAAATATAAATATATATAATATAAATAATATGATACATATTTAAAGATAAATATTATAGTATATATAGAATGTACCATATATATAAAAATTATATATTATGTTAACCAATAATATATATATAAGTACCATAGTAAATTAAAATAAGATATAATATAATAAAATATAATAATAATAATATATAGATAAAATAAATAAAGATATATAAAATAAAAGATATACGTAATAATAATAGATTATAGAGATATAGATATAGATAAAAATATATAAAATAATAATATCAAAAGATATAGATAGATATAAATATATTATGAATATGATATTCAGTAGCACGCCGGGCTATACGGGGAGAAAGACACGAGGAGGCACGGGCGTACTCCTCTAAAAAAGAAAGTATAAAAGCATACTAATAGTAAATGGATAATAATTCTAATATACTATTATTACTGATATAAAAATAAATGTATTAAAAGTATATAAATATATCAAAATGTTTATACATTAAGAATCAATTTATTAATATTACTTACGGAAACATTTATATTTTCATAAAGGATCAATATGAACTGGAGGTAATGTTCGGATTTGTGGCCGTCCATAAGATAATCATAATTTATAATAGTCTTTTCAAAACACTGAGTTAGTCATGGCAAACAGTATAAGATAACTCCTTTAATTCATTATTTTGTCTATTAATAAGAGATATTATATCCACAAATTAGATACCTAACTACCTTACTCAAAGATAAACGAAATTAGAGTTAGCGTCAATAAAATATAACTACGTGACTTACTAACATACGCAAAATTTTCTTAAAATATTAAATAAAAAAAAATAATTTGAAAATATAAAGTACTAATAATAAATAATAGATAATTAAAGTAAAAAAATATAGTAATAATAAAGTTATAAACATATAAGAATAAATAAATATATAATAATATATAATATAGAATAATAATAGATAATATATATAATATAATAATAATATATATATATTATAAATAGATATCTAAAAAAAGAAAAAAATAAATAATAATTATAATATAAATATAATATATAAATAATATGATATAAAATTATAATTATTATATAATATTTAATTATATAGATTTTTATATTAATTTTATATAAATAGAAAGATGAGAGAGAGAAAGATAGAAGAGAGTAAGAGAGATAAGAGAAAAGAGAGATAGAATAAAGAGAGAGAATGAGAGAAGAGAGAGGACAGGAGAGGAAGAGAGAAAAGAGCGAAAGTACGATGAAGATAGAGGGAGATAAATAAAATATTTAAGAATCGGTATTATTTCGAGGTTAATAAGAAGAACATATGAATATACTTGCAGAGGGACCAGTGATGGTTAATAATAATGTAGGATCAGACACCCGAAAGAAGTACATAGAATGTAACAAAAAAACAAAAACAGCTACAGAAAATAATAAAATATATAAATTAATCAAATAAAGAGTTGATGCTCATAGAGAAATTTAAAAAAAAATAAAAATAAATAAACGCTTTGAAAAAATTTAAAAATTTTGAAAAATGATTGAAAATATAACTGTATGATAATGTCATATTTTTTTGAAAAAGAAGCAGGAAAGGCTCATATTAACTACCACTAATAAACGAAAAATAAGTATAGTAGAAACATAAAGGAGAATAATAAACCTAATGATCGATTATTTTATTTTAACTAAAAAGATATACACAAAAGGAAGAACAAATATTCAAAAAGTGTGAATTCTTACGGCCGCACCCGCCTGGGACGCACGGGGGAACTTGCAACTTTCGAACTGCCCAAACAAAGGCAACGAAATACGTTTTATTAAAAGAAAATACAAAGAAAATTTATAGACGGTTAAAAAAACCTACAGAAGATGATGAATAAAAAAATATTTAATCAAAACAATTCATCAGTAATTTAATAACCTGCTCAAGGATATATGAAACGATGATTTACGCTGACCGAGACCCTAAAATAATATTATTACTAATATTTAATATAAAAGTTTAAATATCTAGACGAAAATATAGATAAAAAATAAATTTTTTTTTTATGTATATTTTTTTAATGAAATTTTGAAATATGAAAAATCAAATGATAAAAAAAGTTAAGTAATATAGTAGAGAATTTCTGTGATTGATATTTTTGTTATACATGACATAGATGAACTTAATGAAACGTACAGAGAAATAATTATTAGTATGAATAAATTTATTGATAATTATTTTGCATATTCTAATCTTTAGAATATACAAATTACTTAGTTGAAATCCATATAAGATATATATCCAAAAATAAAAGTAAGTCTAATAGAAACATGTTTGCAAGATGATTTATATATATATATAGCTTAAAAGAAGTGAGGTAAAGATGATCTACCTAAGGTGATTGATTTTGGTGAGGAGTTGTAAGGTATTTGTGTTAATCGATGTAAATGGTTTGCATGCAAAATTTGAGAAACTTATGAAATACTGAAAAAGAATAAAAATGAATTATTTCGATGTTCTATATTAATAAATAATATAGTAACTATAAATATATATATATGGATAAATTATATAAAAGATATCATATATATATATATATTATAAAATAATAGTTTCTATCGAACTAATAATATAACTTATATATATGAAAATATTATTATATATATTTTGTATACATTTTTTAATAAAATTTATAAAAAAAAATAAATATGATATAGTAATTATAGATAATATATATATTTATACATATTATTTTGAAGTGACCTCTCCAGTGTTTTCGAGTTCTAACAGAGCCGCCACTAGATATATAAATATATGATAACCATTTATATATAAGAGATATATATATATATAAAGAATTATATATATATAAATAAATAAGTTAATAATATAGCGTAAAGATGGATAGATAATATAATATAAATATAATATAATGATATATTAATAATGAAATAATTACGCAGATATAATAATATATGGTTTAATTTCCCATATTATCTTTTATTATCGGAAAAATAGAATGTTAAATAATAATTAGTATAGATATTTTTCTTTTAATAAGAGATGCACACTTCAATAATATAGATATAAAATAATATTATATATAACTAATTAGTAATATATATATATGAGATATTAATAATATAATAATATAGATAAAATAAAATGATATATATATATATATATAAATAAGTATTAATACTAGCACGTATAAATATATATAGATATATATATATATATATATAATATATATAATATATATAATAATTATATAAAAAATATAATAAGATAAGATATATATTAATTAGAAATTAAATTAATATTATAAATATAGTAAATAAAATTTGAAAATTTTATAATATATAATAACAATATATAACGTTAACATAATAAGAATATATATTATTTATAATATAATATAATATATAATATAATTAAATATATACTATAAATAAAAAAGAGATATATAAGATATTAATAATAGAAATAGTAATATAATAATATAGTATATAAGGGAGAGTATATAAATAAAAGATATCACGTATATTAAATAAGTAAAATAAAAGATGATATATATATATTAGATAATATATATATTAAAAAAATAGATAAATAATAATATAGTATAATAAATAGGATGATATATAATTTTATAGAAAGAAAAAACAATAGAAAGGTATAATAAATATAGTAGTATATATATGATATACCGAAATAATATATATATATATGATAGTAATAATATACTAACGATATAGATATATAGGATAATATATACGTCGCATGAATATATAAATATAAGTATATGATATATATAAATAAGATATTATATATATATGTATATAAAAAAGATATATATATAATAATAACCGTAAATATAAAGATATATATATATTAGATGATATTAATAGATAGAGATAGATATATATATGATAAATATATATAAATATATAGATATATATAGAAAAAATATATAATAATATATATAAAATATATATAATTATATTATGATATATATAATTATGTGATAAAAAATATATATAGATATAATGAATATTATATAAATATAATAATAAAATATAAAATATAATAAAATCAAATAATGAAATATAAATATATAGTTAATATATATAATATGATATAATAGAACTAGTTATATATATGTATATATAGTTAATGTATAAAAAATATATGAAAGATAGGTATGATATATTATAGAATAATAGTATAAAATAAAGATATATAATATTTATATAAAATAGTATAAAAAGTAAATAGAAATTATTAAATATATAAATATATTAATATATGAATGTACGATATATTATATATAGAGAATAATAATAGTGATACCTGTATAATATAATTATATGATTATAAGTATTTCAGCAGATATATATATATAGTATATGATATATATATTAAGATATGTATTAATAGATAAATATAATAGATATATATATGATTAATATAGTGATATAGAATAATGATAGATATATAATATAAATAGTACACGCGTGTGCTAATCCGGTAAGATCTCTATAAAAATATAAGATATTTCAGTTATTTATATACTACACATCCTCCTCTTAAATTTAATTAGAGCCATATTTTGTTAGAATAATATTTTAATAATATAGTTATATAATATATAACTTTAAGATATTAGTATATATATAGTATAGTATAGTATAGTATAATATATAATATAGATAGTATATATTATATTATATATTGATAGATAAGACCGGTAATATATAGGATATAGATATAATAATGTATATATAATAAGACCCTTTTTTTATATTACAATGAGAAATCTAGATAATAGATTAATATATAGTGAAAAATATAGATATGAAATAGAATATATGAGAGAGAAATAATATAGTAGAGATATATATTTATTATTATATATATATGTTTATACTATATATATATATAATATATAATATAGATGAATATATAATGAATAAATATATATGTTTGAAAAAGATAAGAAAGAGAGATAGGAAAATGATATGTATATAAAAATATAAAATAATAGTAAATAATAAGTATATATAAGTATATATAAATGATAATATTGCGTTGATAGAACCATTACAAAAAAAAGAAGAATAGGAGAAGATCTACAGTAGAACAATATAGGATTTATATTTAAAAGAGAGTATGAATAATAAAATACTGAACTGGAAGAGATAAAAGAATCTCTATGTGGTTCTCCGGCTTTAAATGAATCTAATTTATTTCGATGAATATATAGTAAATAGGATGTATTTATGATCTATTGGCATAAAGTAGGATTGTATTTTTATGAATTTGATATATTGATGATTATGGATTATGTATATATAGATAAATTATATATTATATAGAGATATTAGAGAGATATAGTATAAGTGAAGTATAGTAATATATATATATATATAATATAATATAGTAGTTAAATATATATATATATAGTTAATATATATATATATATAGTAATATATATATATATAGATATATACACCGAATATATATAGAGGATATAGATGAATATAGAGTTAGTATATTAATGATAGATGATATATATTAGATAATATAGTTATATATATATATATTATAATAGAATATAATAGATATAATAAGAAGAATATATAGATATAGATATTAGTATATATAATATAATAGATATATATGTATATATATAATGATATATATCATATATATAGTATATTATGTAGATATATTAAATATATTATATAATAAATATATATTAGTATGATATAGATAGATTATATATATACTCAATATATATAATATATAAATATATATATATATATATATATAAATTGGATATACATTCATCTAATATATTTAGTTTCATTTATTTAGCTGTCATAGTACCTGATTTAAGTTTTAGATATAGAGTTATATAATATATTAATAATATTAAGATAAGAGATAAGATAGAGATATATATTTACCGTTAGAGAGAATATAGTATAGGATATAGAAGTAGAAATAGTGATAGATATTATAGATAGTAGATAGATATATATATATATATAGATATATAGATATGAAGAATGAATAGCCACGGGATATAATATAGATAGATATTAGATAGAGAGATAAGATAGTATATATATATATATAATGTAAGTATATAATAATAATATATTACAAGATATTTTGACAGATATATGATATATAGATATATATATATAGTATATATATTATATAATAATATATATAGATATAATGAAAGATATATAATATATGAGTAATAGTAGTTATATATACACTTGTATAGATAGAGTATATAGTTAGTAATAATAGTAATAGATAGTGAAGATATGGAATAGATAATAAGCCATGAAAGAGAATATTAGATAGATAGATATATATAGATAGATAGTAATATATATATGATAAGATGATGAAATAGTTATAGTATATATATACCCGTCTAGTAGTAGAGCTCGTTAATGATAGATAGTATAAAGGGAGGATACTAACTATGTACGTAAATCATAAATATAAGTAGTGAAATATATAGTTATAGAATAGAGTTAGTAGTGGGTAGCTAAAACTAGGTATAGTATGAAATATATAGTACCGCTTCGTAAGAATGGTTGGTAAAATAGTGAGCTTAATAAGTAGTACTACAGATTAAGTGAGATAATAGTGGTACCCGTATATGAATAGGGTGACTGGGCGGGTGACGCATAGTGATAATAGCTATATATATACGGTAGTTTAAGGATCGAATAGTAAAGTCACCTAAGTGAAGGGTATATATTATATATACCGTATATATATATAAATAAATAAATATTATATATATTATAGTAACATAGTGGTTGAGACCATGTACCAAGGTTGACCATAGATATAGTGGTAAGGTATAGCACGGTATTATATAGGATACATATATATATATATTAAGATAATATTGAAGAGGAGATAGATGATAGATATATAGTATGATGATGGGAAGATTACGTAGAATATATATATATATATATATATAATGATAATATGTATAGATAGATATAAGTATGAAAGTAGATATATATATATATATATAATATATATTAGATATGAATATAATATATATATAATATACCGTAGTATATAATATATATATATATATAATAATATATATATAATATAATATATATGTATAATAAGATAAGGTAGGTATAGGTCATGCGATTATAATAAAATAATAGCTCAATATCATAAAGTATGTATATAAAGATATATATATATTGTATGTAGGGATATAGGCCCTAAGAGATTAGCGTGATAATGTGTATAATAATAAGCGTGAATATAGGAAAAAAACGGTAGGTTAATTGCAATAACTCTATAGATAGAGTTAAATAGAAGTACTAGGTAATATTCGGGTATATATACGGTATGAATATGATAGTAGTCTAAGATAATAGGTCTATGATAAGTGAGACGAACTAAGGTAATTATATATATTGGAGGCCGGGAAAATAGACATGAATAGGGTTAGGTCGTAGAAAGGTAGTAATAAGAGGTCTCGTTATTATACGGTAATATGGTAGACGATATGATTGTAGGTATGATGAGAACGAATACTATATAGTATACTATATATTCCGTATAATATACTACTCAGATAATAATTATAGTTAAAAGAGAAGTAGTAGATAATACGAGTATATATTCCGAATGGTCCATCCACCCACCAAAGGGGATCATATAATATATAGTAATAATAGTATGAATAGTGTATTTAAAAAAAAAGGTGTATTATATATGAGGCGGATAAGTAAGTACGTGTACAATATAATACGATAATATAGTTGATTGAGCCGTATACTATAGTAGGATAGGTATATATATAGAGTGGGTTTAGGTGTACTACGAAAGATAACTAATATATCCCTGAATACATCTCATAAGTAAATAGAGTGAGCCTAAAAGAATGCGTAGGTAATATATATATATATATAGTAATTATTACATTGATGAATAGGCTTGTGAGGAAGTCCGGTTATATATATATATAGAGTATATATAGTGTTATAGTGGCGTATAGTATATAGGCCTCCTAGTATATGAGATATAGTATATATAGGCACTGTATCAAAATGAATAACTAATTAAGATATGATAGTCAGTCAAACTGCGGAAAACGATATGGAGCTATAAATAGGACCTATTATATATATATTATATATAGGTTATATATTATATAGGATAGATAAGTATGGCAGTATATAAGAGATATAATATATATATATTTATATATATATGATCTCTATATATTAGTACTCTAAATAAAGGTATAGCTAATTAAATCTTAGAATACTTTACACTTGCGTAAATATTGTTGTATATATAAGTTACAAGATATATGAATAATAACTGATTATGTAACATTAGTATCTATGAAATATTAAAAGTGTATATATATGTTATTTGAATTTAATGGTGAAGAATAGACCAAGCTAGGTGGAGTAGGGGTTACGGGGTAGTATATACTGAGGTGATATTATAATAATTGTAATATATATAATTACTGGCGGTATATATATATATAATAGGAGTATATAATAATAATTATCGTATATATAATAATGATTATCAATCCCATGGGAATGTGTTAACAAAAGATAGGGTAAATATAATATATATTGTATATATATAGACTCATGTATAGTTAATGGATTATAGTCTAGAAGGTAGCTTATATGTAACAGGATTAGAGTAATACTAGTACAATATATATAAGGTAAATGATTCAGTTACGTAGTTTATTCAAATTTGAAATAAGCTAGATAATATTAAATGATGTGCAAAGGGCTGCCTTATATCTATTAAAATGCGAAAACATATTACAGATCAGTAAGCATTTTTTAAAGTGCAAAAGAAATTAATATATGTAATTATAAATCTGACTAATATACAGTATATATATTAGTAATATTAATAGTAGTATATCTATAATATATATATATATATGGTGAGTTATAATTAAATAGAATTAAGGAAAGGTTTGTAATATAGTAATATATATATAGATGTAATATGCCAAAAGCTTAAATAATAAAGATAAAGGGTATATAGAAATAGTATATAAAGGTAGAGTATATAGGTAGTGAGTGATTGAACAGGGATATCAAGATATGTATATATAGTTATATGTGAACGTGAATAGTGGGCTATATATAGTATATTGAGGTAGTTTAAAATAGTGCGGCGTATATATTATAATAATATTAAATAGTCTCTATTATTAGTACCAAATATATAGATAGATTGTGGATATCGCTAATGATATATATATATATATATAATATACGTGATGAATAGCGAGAAATCATAGGTCGCAATGCTATATATTAGTAAATAAATAATAATAATGAAGTTATATAAAAAATGTTGTTTATATATATATATTATAGCATAATATAATAGAGTATGGAGTAGTATAGCTATAATTAATAACGTTGGCTATCATTGTATCATTGTATAAGATCTCAAGATAGAGGTAGGAGTGGAAGTGATTATATAGCGTTATAGCGTTACTAAGACATAAGTCGTATTAGTGAACCAGGGGCAATATAAGTAGTGAAAATAATAAATAGTGGGTGTAGTATAGTAGGAAGTAGATATATAATACTAATAATCCAGTAGTCACAAAGAGGAAGGGCAGCCGCAATAGACTATAACGCATATAAGTGAGTGAGTGAGATACCTCTAATATAAGTGATATATATACTTAGAGTACTATACTTATAATAAGTAAGATAGGCGTGAGTATAGAATGTACTATTAGCTAAAATAAGATAAGTTATATTACAAATAAATCACACTATAAATAAGATAGTAATGGATACGAACAGCTAAAAGTATCTATGGTAATAGGAGTCAGATAGCGTATATAAAGCCGTCTCGCGTGAGAAATTATGGGGCCTAACAGTGTGCCTCACAAATAGTTGAGATAACGTAGTATGATATAAGAAACCGATACTTTAATAAGTAGCGCCATTAATAGAAGCCACTCATACTAATAATAATATATATATATACTCGGACTAAAAGGCTACTATTATGACAATAACAAATAGAGGTTATGATAGAATAAATAAAAATAGTACGTACTACGTGTATATATAGTAGTAGTAGTTGTTATAATAGTATTATTATTAGCCAATACACACAGTATGGCATATAATCATTATGATATAGCTCCTAGGTAGTAAGATATATATATACCGTGATATAGTAATATAGTATAAGCTGATGTTGATCGGATGAGTAAAATAAAAATATTAAACGAATATAGGTATATATATATAGTATAGTATATATTATATATACTATGATATATATATATATATAGTATATAGGGTGAAATGATGAATTCAGTGGAGTATACCGTAAGTAAAGCTATAAGGCGATACGTAGTAGGATAGGTGAGAAGATAATAGCCCTACCATAAGCTAGAGATAAAAGCGTATTAGTAATGATTACGGTCAAGTGAGTCATAGTGTATAAGTCAGTGCGAATAGCTCGTAGATACGAGGCACAGGAACGCTTACACAGTTATCTACTCCAGAAGTGAATGATAGTCTTTAGTCAAAATAGTACGGAAAAGGTAAAACAGTAATATAGGCAGTGGGCTCAAATGGAAGTGAACACCCTAGTACGTGAGATACGGTTGATAACGGAAAAAGGGCAGGAATTAGTAATTAAATAACAAGAAGCAGGAAATGAGGAAATGGCGTAGATCAAAGATAGTGAAAAAAGGCGAAGAGTCTAGGATAAGAGGGGCAGTACGTGAGTAGGGCGCGATATAATTAATACTACTGACCAAGTCAAAGCAGTGAGCAGAGATATATATAATATGAATATTAATATAAATATATAATAATATAGATAATATTAATATATATAGAGAGAGATAGAGAGTATAATAAGATGAGATTGTTAGAATAGAAGAGATGTATATATTATATATAATAATATATATATACTATGATAAAGGATATAAGTATATATAGTATATATAGAAGAGAATGATATATTAATAGAGTGTTAATATAGTAATAAGCATCTATATTTATAAATGAGAAGATAATATATAAGATATAAGTAGATGATGTAGATGATATAGATTTGATGGAGATAGATATATATGATATGAAGATATATATATATTATATAGAGAGAGTATTAATAATGATAGATATACTAGATAGTATGAGAGAATATATATAAGATAGAGATATATAGGATAGAATAGATGAGAGATAATATATATATATATATATGTATTAGATAAGATGAATAATATATTATATAGATATATAAGATATATAGATTATTATATATATGATATAATATAGATAATATAAGAGATAGAGATATATATAAGATAATAGAGATATATATAATTATAATGAATATATATATATATAGATATATTAATATATACAAAGATTAGAATATGATATTAATATATATGATATATAATAATATATATATAATATAGAGAGATAATATATATATAGAGTATAATAGATAGTATAATAATATTATATATAGTAATGATAGAAAGATAGTATTTGAGTAACATATGTACCGTGTTATATATGATATAAATATAGAGATATTATAGTAATTAGTAATATAGTAAATTTAACAGTGATGGATGGATGGTGAGAAAGGTAACAAATAAGATAGCGATATATATCTGAATACGGTATATAGGGATACGATGGGGTGAGTCAGTAAAGTAGCCATGATTAAGTAGTATGAGGTGAGAGTGCGCGTGGGCATACAGTAAAGATAGTAATATTAATAACTCTACATATAAAATATAATAAGCGTGACAATAGAGGGAAAGAGGTGATGTAGGGTATCTAGCGCGTGACTACTCAGTCTAGCGTAGGGACTTAGTACTCGGCCTCTCCCTCCGCTGGCCTCCTGTCTCCGGCGGCTGCCGTACCTCATCTCTAATCGGTATAATATAAAAAAAAAGTAATACTAAGTAAGATAATAAATATATAATGACTCATTACCGATGGAGATAAAATAAAATATAGCAATATAGTATGGGATGGGTATCTGTAGTCGCGCTCGTCTGAAGTGGATAGGTGGTAAGTCATATAGTAACTACGTAGACACGGCTCAGGTATATATATGACTCTATCGAGGTAGCGTAATAGGCGAATGTTCAGGTTGACGGTAGGAGGTAACTTCCGTGAGTGATAATGAATCAATATAGATATATATATTATAAGGGCCGAGTATAGATATTATAGTGAAGATATAGATATGAGAAGTATATATTAGTAGATATATATAATATATATATAGAGGAACCGTATATAGATTATTAGTAGAGATAGATATGATAGTAGATAGTAACCGTTATATAGAGATATATATAAATATAAGATTAGTATATATATAGATATAGTATATATATTATATAATTAGAGTATTAATATATGTGCTATGACATTCCCTTTAACTTTATCTTTTAATTAGTATAATAACTCGATATTAAGTATATAGTAGATATAGTATATATACTGGATATATATATAGTAAGAGATTAGAATATATATTATATATACCATATATATGTAAGAGTAAGTAGATATATATATATATATGAGAGATATAATAAAATTAAGATATATAATAGATATATTATTATATATAGATATAGTAAGTATAATAGATATATTAATATATATAGAGGTATATATAGAGATGAATATATATATTGATGAGAGAGAATATATATGATAGAGATATATATATATATAGATAGTATATATATAATATTATAGTATAATATATATAAATAGAATATATAGAGATATATATAAAGATAACTAATAAGATAGTAATATTATAAATTATGATACCTGATAGATATGAATATAAATAATATATATTAAGAGATAGATATATATAGAGTAGATATAGAGATATATAGATTTATAGATATATATATGTATAATATATATAATATATATATAGATATTATAATATATATATATAAATGATGAATATAAGTAAGTATGTAGTATAGGTGAGGAGTACAAAGACTAGTAATGTGGTCAGAGGGTAACTTACTGAGTGATAAATAATATGATAAAGCGAGGAAGACAATGAAAGAAACCAATAGGTTAGTGAGAATGGAACCCCAGAACAGCTCTCAAGTGGAGGATGTAGATAATAATAAGTCTATAATTAACAAAGATGACTGATACAGTAGTCTAACGAAAGAATCGACGTGACCATATAAGTGATGTTGACAAACCAGGAAACGTTAAATAGCGTGATAGTCACGAATCGGAGTCGCGAGAGCGTGTAGTAGTGTAGTGAAGCGCCTCAAATATAACAGGTATGACGGTGCTAACAAGGGGTGATAAAGAGGCTAGGGTAGTCGATCACATAGGTAGTAGTGTAAGGGAGTGTTACGACTCCGTAAACGGAACTGGCGTTACCGGATCCAAAGTCGTATAGACACAAAAAAAACTATCGCTGAAAGAAAACGGGTATAGCTCACTATATCACTAAAAAAAGGGACAAGTGGCCAATGACGCTCCAGTGAATTCAACAGAATACGAAATAGATGATAATAGAAAAAGGGCTGACTAAAGTAGGAGAATGCAATATATAAGTAATCCGAGCTGCTGTAGCGACCATTGGGGGAGAGGTCCGGTAGTCATACAGGAGCAAAGTGACGAAACGGGGGGCAAGCGGAGGAAGTATTGACTCATGCTGCACACGTTAGAAATGTAGGAATGTAATGGGATACCGTGGCGAGGTTGTAGAGCCCGACGGTGAGTAAGGAACAGTATGAAGCATAGGCGTGAGGGGTGAGTAGTGAGTAGAACAAGACCAAAACAGAAGGACGAGTACTAATGAGTAAGAGACGGGGACGACTCATCTAATACCTAAATATAAATAATAGTAGTAAGTTATTAGTAAGATAGAGAATATAATATAGATGAAGCATATAGATAGAGAGGATAAGATATAGTATATATATAGAGAGTATAATAAGTATATATAGATAGATAGATGATAGATATATATAAGAGAAGATAGAGTACGAGTAGATAGAAAGATAAAGAGATAGAGATAGATAGTAAGATATTATATATATAATAAGAAGAGATAATATTAATGATATATAATATAGATAGATGTAGCATTTAGAGAGCATAGTTCGTTTTATACAGTATTTAGTATCTATAAAAGCTTTAAGATAGATAGAGATAGAGAATAGATAGAGAGATAAAGAAGAATAAGAGATAAGAGTAGAGAGTATAGAGATGATGATAGAGATATAGATTAAGTAATAAGATGAGATAATATATATAAAAGATAGAGATATATATATTATATAAGAATATATAGTATAGAGTATATATTATGATATGATATATATATAGAGTGAGATATTTTAAAACCGTGATATATGATATAGTTATAATATAGATATATATAGGATAATAGAGAATTCCTTACCCAAATGGATAATATATTATAGTAATTACACTGGTCACAACAATATATATAACAATATACAAGCTGAAGGGGGCTCAACGAGCCGCGACGGCCGGTGAACAACGGAATATAACAGTATGGTGAGGTGGTATAAGGAACGGTAGTATATATAAAACGATAACTAGGACTAGGGCGTATGGCAATAGGCAACGCTCTCTAACCAAATAAGGCCGGAGGTAGGGGGCCGCCGTGAGACAGGGAGGCTCGTGAGGGACATAGGGGGCACAGTGAGCGTAGTAATGAGGTAAGAAGCACATATACAATGTGAATCCACCTCACCTAGTAGCGCTAAAGGGCGAAATAATACGGATAAGAATATGGAGAAGTAGATATAGTATAGTAGGATAGAGTAAGATAGAATAAGATGAACAATATAGAGTATAATTAGTAAGATATAAGAGAGAGTGAAGAAGAATAAGGAATAGATAGATAGTAGAGATAGATATAGAGAGTGATATAGATAATAGAGATATGAGAGTGTAAGATAGATAATAGAGTTATATATTATATTATTCTTTTTAGGATGGATGATGTATGCACATAAGCGAAATATAATAATATGAGAGAAGAGGGGAGAAGTCGGCATGAAGTAAAGAGAGTGTGGTTCAAAGACATATACTCATAATGAGCCTCCTAAGGAAGCATTGAGAAGATATACGTGAGGTAATAGGAATATGTGGTGGTTACTAAGTAGCAGAAGTAAATTGCCCTGTTGAAGTTTGACCTCTCTCTGCGTGTTGACAGCAATTGTTACAAAACTACATGCTCGCTATTACTAGAAGGAATAGTGAGACGGACCCATAAGAGATAGTGTAGGGTGGGGGGAGGGGCAAGAAGAATAGGACGGGAGGAAGGGCAATAAGGTACAAGATAGTATGACACGGGTATGGTGAGTGAAGAGTTAATAAGTCTCACGGTGGCACATGTTGTGAGTGTAGTTACATAATATACAATAGTAATTCGGGAAAGCGGTTCAGGTATATGATAGAAAAGGTGACCGGTAGGTGACTATATACCGTCCGGTGACCCGATGACGGTGAAGGCAGTATTAGGTGATGGGGTGATGGGTGTGGATAAGCTAGTAGAGAGAGGCTCATAGAGGTAAGGGCATAGAGGAGATGGGGCCTGGAGGGGGATAAGTGAATAGATGGTAGTGTGAAAGGGTAAATACGGACAGTAAGGGGGAGGAAGGGTTAGAGTGAGGGGATATTAGGGACAGGTTCCGGACTAGGGGAATGAACGGTGAGAGAGGTGGTAGCAGTAGGTGAAACATAAGAGTTCGAATGAAGTTTTATACTATAGCGAGGTAATTGTAGAAGATCTAAAGAGAGTATAAAGAGAGTGATAATGGCTCAGATGGAAGTGTATTCTAATTTAATTAAGCTGAGAATTGAAAAGCAAAGATTTGTATCGAAACAGTTCTAATGATAATATTGAGGCTTTATAAACTGGCTGGCTTTTAATGAGATTATCGAGAGCAGCGGGGAGTGGAGACTTAGCACAAGGAGTGAGACAACTGAGGTCGACCTCAGGAAATGACTATCCGCATCTCTGTAGGTAGAGAGGCATGAGAGGCTGGCTGAAAAAATGATATTTATTTAAGAAGGAAAATTTCGATCCGAAAGAATAACCAGATAATAAATCATATAGGGATAATTTTTTTTCACGCGACCAAATAGTCAAATCAAAATAATATAGAGAACCAAGAGCATAACTCAGAATAATTTTTAATAAAATGTTCAGAGTCTCAGAAAGAACAAGTTCTCGGAACAACGAATTTTTGAATAGGGTATTTAGTAGATAGCTCTGTGAAAGACAATCCCGAGCCCGAGACAAAGTCGAAATATCTCAAAAAGAAAAATTCTTAATCAAATATATACACTAATCGCCCAACTATGCAAAATCCGGTAGTTTGGAGAGTTCCCATGAGGCACTCAAAATTTAACAAGAATCATTTCAAACGTTCAACTATGCAAGACCAGGTAGAAGAATAGAAAGTTGAGAATAGTAAAGCAATTGTTTCGGCAATAATTTTCATGTTTTGAGATTTTAAGTTAAATTTTATTACTAGGAGAAATTTATATTTAGTTTTGATTTTAATTAATTTTATATATTTAGAATATACAATTGCAGGTTTTAGGTTGTCTTTTAGTTATTGATTAATTTTGGATTAGTTAAAATATCTTTAGTCTTATTCGTAAATTTTAATTATTGAAATGTATGACTTTTAAAGTAATTTTTATTCTTAATGTATCTTACATTAATATACTTTTACAATATATTGTAGCATTTCTATTTTAAGTTAAAGCATAATTTATCATTGAAAGTGTAAATTGCACAGCGGAATAATTTGCATGATCTTTAAATTTTATTTTAACTCATACGTAGATGATTGCAACTTACCGTTGAGTAAAGTTTTTGATTAATATATAATGTAATTAAAATAAAATTTTATAAAGATTGGTGATTTATTAACATTTGGCAATTATGAATTTACTTTAATTTTTCGTGTTTAATATTCTGCGGTGAATAAAGGTAGTAATACAAATTAAGCTAGTTTATATCTTCTAGTACGTTAACCTTTTGCTGTACAAATTCCTTAAGAAATATTTTCTTCTGGGTTAAATATGCTTAAATATTAGCAAAAACGTTTATCTTCATTTGCATATAGAGCGATTTGGAAGTTTTATTATTGCTTCTGCCAAGTACAATCGTATGTTATCCATTGTCAAAGGAAGAAATATTGTTGGTTAAATTTGGATCAATGACGTCACAAAGATGAATGTCATCCTCAAATAGACTATAACTCTTGAGAGAACCAGTGCTTAGCAAACTATAAAGTAGATTCTGGTAATTCTTTCATAATATATATTTGATCAAAACTTTTCCCTTTAAAGAGAATTTAATGAAATCTAAAAGCTGTAATTTATCTCAAGGTTCTAAGCCTCGAAGAAATGTTTGGTGCCACATGCCCAAAGTTGACGGGTAGACCCTACTTAAAAGGGCCATTATAAATCCCTACCTGACATTTTCACTTTCAATTACAAATTTATTAATAAAATAAAAATATACGCCTGGTAATATCTTAATCAACACACAATGGTTTCTAAACTTTGCCATTTATTTGAGATCGCAGTAAAAAATTAACTAAGGCAACTTGGGGAATATTTATCGGATGAAAGATATGCTATACGAGTTGATGGGATAGATTCCACCAAGCAGAGAAATCTATCGTCGGTCAAGCATGGTAATTCATGCTAAATCGGTAATTTCACAGGAACGCACTATATTTTCCTCCATAAGATGGCTTTTCAAATTTACTTTTAAAATAAAACTAATTAGGCAGTTTTCAAATTGAAGTGTATCGGAAAATTTTAACTGAAATTGCAGAATATATTTAAAATATGCTATAAGCAGTAAAAGTGAAATGTCGAATATCAATATGATAAAAATTTTTAGAGAGTCATTTAGAGGGGTTATTACTGGTGTGGCTCTTAAAAAGACTGGCCAAACAATAGGCATATATATATATAATATATATATATATATATAATTATATTATATATATATATATATATATATATATATTATATATATAATATATATAATATATTATTATATATCATCATAATATATATATATATTATATATATATATACTATACTCACACTATCACACCACATACTCATATATTATTTAACATGTTTATATATTATATTGACTATTATATATATAATATAATATATCTTAATATAATATTTCTATATTTTAATATAATTTTTAATTTAATATATCCTATATAGTATAGTAACTTATATATACAGGTTCTTAAGATATTTGAGTATAGTATATATATATTATATATATATAAATAAATAGAAATACAACGGTATTATATGTTATCACTAAAATAAATATTTACTTTTAATTATTAATATTTAAGACAAGGAAATTATTTAAAAATAATTTTAGCTTACATAGGTATGATATATAAAATATAATATAATATTTATATATAATATAATAATACATTATATATAATAATTAATATATTATAAATTATTAATATATATTATATATATAATAATAATGCCATATCTATAATATATATAATTAAATAATCCAAATTTAGGATTGGTCGTTTCAAGAAGTTAACGAACTAGTATCGACGAACGTGATCTGTTTTTTGCGTCAAGCGTTATCAGTAGTTTTTTTGTTCTTTATCATAACTAAAGGAACTATACCACATTTAAATCGCAAGAATGGAAAGAAGTTAGGATGTCTTCGGCTCAGCGGAGGGACTTATCGTTAACCCCTCACATCTAGTTCTCCGTTCGGCTCGAGCTCTTAAAATAAAAATTAAACAATATATAAAAATATTAACACATGATATAAAAAAAGCAAAATCTATGTGGCATAACTCTCTCGCGTCTTATCATATTTGAAGTTTTAGCATAACCGTGACACTGCAAGGTTTTAGCACGAGTAGCTATGTGGACGATTTTCGAATGTTTTTTTTGTAACTTCCTTTTAAAGGACAAGTGAACTATCTATAATTATTATATATATACTAATATAAATATATATATATATTATAATATTATAATATCAATATAATAATTTATATAATAATAATTAATAATTATATATATATATATATATATAAATATAATATATATTAAATTATATATAAATATATAGATTATTTATAATATTATATATTTATATTATAATTATTCATGATTACTACTTTTATATAATATAACTATATATATAAACTAGTATTATTATTGTTATTTATATATTTT
>JABUQX010056221.1:35000-37500 GCA_015478945.1 Trachelipus rathkii | reverse complement strand
TAATAAATACAAGGTCTATAGAAACCCACTTCTAATCCTTCTATATATTCATGTTTTTTTCCCATTTCTTATTTTTAACGCTAAAATTGGTACTTACCTCTCTACTCTTAGAGCTTAAGATTAGTTCTCCCCGTACCTCAAAATGTTTAAATTAGTCTATTCACTTTTAAACTATCATATCCCATCACAACTAAATGCTCTCCATAGGCGAAGACATATTTTATATTCAACCTCTCGATAATACACATATTCTACTCTTTTACTTCGTTTTCAAATTTTAAAATCATTACTTTAACTATTTTTTCTTTCTTAATTTCTTTCTTTCAAAATATTTTAAAACCAAAATTTAACAACTTTTACTTCTCAATGTGGTTTACAAAATCCTGTGCACTGTTAAGCATATACATTGGACAAACGCAGACTTACCGCGTAATTAAACAAATATGACTAATCACAAATTCCCACTCTGCCTGACTTAATGTCTACCCCACCATACTATTAACATAGACCATGAGCCATTATTAAAGTAGATTATTGAATACTCAAGAAGATTCACCGAATTCTTTTGCATAAACAATTCCACTTAACTTAATATACAAGAAATGATTCCAAATAGATCCATATTAACAACATTTACAGCTCTGCATCTTTTTTAAAAAATTAAAACCAACAGTTTTGTGATATTTTAAATTTATTTTATCGTCATTATTTTTAAGATTTACGGTTCAATAATCTCGGAAGAGGAAAGTTTGGTCCGAAATATTCTGCCCTAATATTCTCATAATTTCTTGATAAATTTGATATTAAACTTAAACTCTTATTAAAAAGTATTGACTTTTCTTTCATTTATAAGGACTTACAAGTAATATTTTAATTGCATTACATTATATATTAGATATATATATATATATATATATATTAGATATATAATATTATATCTATTCTATATCTACACCAACTACCCTAATATTAATATATAACTATTTGTACTATGATATATATATATACTTCGTTAGAAAAGGGTTTCCAGGGGTCTGAAAATTGTAATTATTATAATCATATAATATATATTCTTGATATATTATATATATAATTAATATTATTATATACTATATATATATTATATTTATCTACTGTATATAATCGAAATAATAAGGCCGTAGCCAGGGGGTTCAGGGGGTTTAACCCCCGAAATGAAATTATTTAAATGATCAAAATTTTGTTTCCTCTTTAAATTTGATTCTAAAAGACTATAAAAATAAATCAAGCAAATAAGCGCAATATTAATGGATATGAGGAAACCTATTTGTGGGTGTAAGACTATTTTTGTTTAGTGTTTTGGTTAAAAAGCAAATGAAATTCTTCACAGAGTTCATACTAGAAGGTTGAAAATAAACGTACTTTCTGATTGGAACTACGATGATGAACGGCCCCCAAGGGCCCCCAGCAATGAAGAACGCTTTTGAGAAGGTGTTCAAATGTCGCAATCTAAAGTAGAATTCAGTATGTAATCTTTGCTGGTTTATCTTCATAAGAATACGAACATAGAAATACTTCACAAGTGAAAAAAGTGGCCATATTTTAGTCACAAAAAAGGCTTGAACTACTGTCTTTAATCAGGAAAAAAAAATATTTCCAGAGCTAAATGGACAAACTTAGCAAATGTGTCGAACAAGGTTGGTGACAAGTTATGTGGATTGCTACGATTAAGCTAGTTTTATAACATTGTTGGAGCTTTGGAACTTGAGATTGATTAGATTTTGAACTTCTTCAAACAATGTCAAGTCTTTTGAAATGTATGTTTCTACAACTTATTCGAATTAACTTATTCATGAAGAAAATTTATTGCAGATATTAAATAACTACGTGGCGCAACTGCTCTTTATCAATGGCAGTGCCTGATGTTGTCTACTTTAAGATTTTCATCAAACACAATCGATAAAATATTTTTGCAATTTTTTTAGCATATTATCTCTGGCTACCTGTTACTTAATTAATAAAGATATAAGAATATCTAGTTTCAGAATCAATGTTAGATGAAAAGAACTGCGAAACTCGAAACTTCATTGACCTGATTTTTTATCAAACAGTTAGAGAGCAAGTTTTTGAACACCAAAGCATACTTATTAATTTTTGCCAAGTTATTCAATCGATATATTTATTACAATTTTAAATTTTTTAATAAATTGATCAGTAAGTCCGCATTTGGATCAACTACAGTTCTACACATCTACTCTTACTGGCATCGAGCATTCACAAAGATATTTAATCTACTGTGCAAAAGTAAAAAAAACAGATTTTTATTTCAGGATGGAAAGACTAGCAGAATGACTATGAATGTTCATTTTCTAAAATATGGTGGGATATTTACACATTTGCTGTTAAAATGGAGAAATGAATATATATATACCTATACTATAATTATATAATATTATTATATATATATATATATATATTATATATAATATATTACTATATATATATATATATATATCTATAC
>JABUQX010056221.1:0-10000 GCA_015478945.1 Trachelipus rathkii | reverse complement strand
CGGGGCAATTATAACGGGCATGATATATAAATATATAGTGGATAATATATATATATAATATATTATACTGTATTATAGTATATATATATTATATATATAGTATAGTAGTATATATATAATTATATATAGGTATATATAGATGCGGTATTATAGATCACAAATATATTAATATCACACAATTCACATTCAACGTCCAGGACCAAAAGCTGAATGCAAATGCACTTATGAAAAACGTGCGGACCGAGGTTATTTTTATACGAGTTCGAATCGATAAAGCATTGTTTTATTCGTCTTTGGCGTTTATTTTATCTATTTTATGGATTGGCCTACGCTATTATACGCTTTATAAGTTGCTGGCGAATCACCTTGTTTTTTCATAAGATCGGCAAGAAAATAGAGTTAAAAACCCAAAAGCAAAGGACATTTTAAGCAACTTGTGGAATTATTATTCTTAGTTTATGAAATTATGTAAATTACAAAAACCTAAGGGCAGTGAAATGAAATTTGGAAGTTATAATATTGTTGTTCAGCGTAGGCCGGAGAATATAGTAGAAACAGTTCATGATATCGCATTTACAAAACTTCTGTAGTGCCATGTAAGCTAAAGCGCAAAACTTAAGAAGTATATTATTTTATTAATAGAAATGTGGAAACGCATTTGTAGTAGGTGTGAAAATTTCTTAAAGTTTAGTGGCTGTTGTTGCCATATATAATATATATTATAATATATAATAATATATATATATATATATCTATATATATATATATATATATATTATATATATATAGTTATATATATATATATAGTATATACTATATATATATATTATCTATATATATATAGTATATAGTATTTATAGTGAGAAAGTAGTTATAATATATTATATAATATATTATATATATATAATATATATATATACGTTGATAGTATATATATATATATAGTATTATATATTATATATATATATTGATTTTGTGATAGTATATATTATTATATTATTATATAGATATAATATATATATATATATATAGTAATATTATATATTATATATAATATTAGTATAGGTATATATATTATATACTATATATAATATATATATATTATTTATATTATATATATATATATATAGATAATATAATATATTATTATATATATATATATATATATATATATATATTTACTATAATTTCCATATATATATATATATATATATTATATTATATATATATATATATTATACGTATATATTATTATATATATCATATATAATGATAAAATATGTGTTATATATTAGTATATATATAGTATATATATACATGTATATATATATATAATATAATATATATATAGTATAATCATATATATATATATATAGTGATAATAGATGCTAGATCATAGGGCCATAAATGTTAGAGTTTTGCCTAAGTTTGCAGATGATACGCAAAAAGTGGCTACATTAGTAAGGAATAATGATGGATATATAAAGATTCTGGCAAAGATGGCCTGATAAATTATTTTAGGTCGAAGATTAAAGTGGGGCGCAAGATGAATTTTAATAGTTAAAAGTGTAGGGTTTTTTCTTCATTTAGGTAACTCAATTAAAAGATTTAACTTCGACATGAATTGTGATGGTTTGAAGTCTGTGGATAAAAAAAAATATTTATTTATGTGAGAGATTTGGCAGCAGTTTTTTAGTACCTATCACTGGTTTGGTAGCCATTAGGTATAAAACTAATAAGATGGTAAGTATAATAAAGCGAAATATGGTTTACAAAACTAACAAAGCTATAAGTAGCTGTATAATAACTATTTTAGGCCAGCATTAGGGTATTGCGCACAAGTTTGGGCCCCTTATTTAGGAAAAGACCTAGGTATGCTGGAGAGAGTGTAACGTACTGCAACAAGGATTATTTCTGGCTTTGAGGGTAAGAGCTATGAGGAGAGGCTGAAGGAGTTAGAAATGTTTTTTTAAGAAGGCGATTTCTCATAGGGGATACAAGTCTATAAAATGCATGCATCGATAATACTGAGACCAATAAATTCTTAAATAATAGTAGACCACGGATAGGAGACTTGGGGACACAATAAAAAAAATTAGAAAAACGTGTAACCTTGATGTAAGAAAACACTCATTCTGTAATAGTGTTGTAAATTGTAGTGTTGTAATAGTGTTGTAATGGTTTCCCTCAGAAGGTTGTCGAGTGCGACTCACTTGCAACATTAAAGATTGGATTGGATAGGTATATGGATGGTTTGGGCATCATAAAGCATATTCTGACGTAGCCAAAGTGGCGGGTTTTTAGATAGTTAGTTATTAAAGTAAACTGCAAGTTGTAGCTATCGGTATCACATTAAACTTATTAAAGCTTGTATTGCGGTTAGAATGAACCTTAGCTATAATTTTTGCGTTTGATAGTAGTTGCTGTATATATTATATTGACCTTTGTTTATGAAATTGAAAGGCCTTAGGGCGTGGTGTAGGTTGTGTATGTTACATGGGCGTGTATTTGATAAATATTTAGTTGACTGGGACAGTCTCGATAAGGCCATATGGCTTCTAATTGATTCTTTGTTTCCTTATCCCTATCGGAGATAATACTAATACTTTGATATAAATAGTGACTTCCTGATTGGACAACTATATAATGGTGTAAAAGTAATGAAGAAATGCTTTAGAGGTTTAAGCCGTCGAAAATATCCAACAGCGTTAGATGTCCTTTGCTGTTCACATCCATGAGAAGTTTAACACATTAGAAACTTTATGGCATATCGAATGCAACTAAATTATATGCTATTTTAGAGTGCCAAGGCCGACTAATATTTTAAAAAAAAAAAAAAAAAAATAGAAATGATTTTCCTAGACACAAAATGGACAAAACTCCCTGGAATGGGCGAAACAAGGTTGGTGGAAAATTTCGATGGATTATTACGATCTAATGAAATTTTAAAAGTATTGTTTGAGCTTCAGAGGAGCTTGAATGGATCAAGACATTAAACCTTTTTCAAAAAACTTAGATCTTTTCAAGTCTGTAAGCAAAAGAAAGTTTGTTTTAAGTTTATTTATTTATGTCTTTAACTTTATCCTCAAACACTCTTCCATTATGTATTACATTGCATTCTCCATAATTAGTGACAGCAACTGCCTCTAATCCTATTAAAAATGTGATGGTTGTATAGAAGGATTTTCAAGCAAACATTAACAAAATATTTTCAAACATTTTGGGAGTTGCAGCGGAACTTCTGCTTTCTGATAATGAAGAAATGATAATGCCTCTTGTGAGAATCAATTTAAAATGAAATGATATAGGGCAATTGTGATTTATTTTCTTGATGATTTTTCAAACAGTTTAAGAGTATCAGTTCGGATCAGAGTCCATACCTTCTATATTTATAAAGTTACCTTCCATCGTATTTCTATTCAAAATTTTGCTTATTTTGGAAATAATTGATATACAGTATAATATATATATATATATAATATATATATATATATATATATATATATGATATAATATATATATATTATAATATATTATATGTATATATATATATATAATATATATATATATATATATATATATATATTCAGTTGTCACCACCACTCCGGAGAAGACGCCCTATCCAAAGAGGGGGTGTTGCAGCGCCAGGAAGTCAAACGCTTAAAGCAAATTACGCAGAGCGCATAGACGCCGGGCTTGAAGTGGGGAGATTAAATTCAGCAGGAAACCAGAATTTCCATAGAACAGAGGTGCAGGAAGAAGGAAGCACCGCAGCGAACTAGCCTGGACTTCCAATATCAACACAAAATCATGTGCAGACAGCAGCACCCCTTGTGCTACGAGGGTGCCGTAAAAGGTGGTGCGCGAGTGATAAGTTCCATCGAGCACCTGCCACTGTGGTACCTATAGAAAAGAGATAAAGCATCAACATCGCGCCGCAAAGATAGAGGGTCAAGTGAACTGGAAAGTACAGAAAGCTTATAAGCCTTTGGCCTTTGATTCGACCCATCCAAAAGCCGGGTGGAACCAGAGCCTCCCCAAGATATAGAGCAGTTACTCCATAAAATGCGGAATGAAGCTTTGTATAGCTTGAATAACTGAGATGATGAAAATAAGTCTCGCAGTTGAAACAGACCTCCCAGTTTCTTTGAGGCCGCCCTAGCAACCATTGTGATGTGATGTTTTTAAGACACTTTTTTTGTTACTGTTAATTCAGGATGTTTATTTTGTTCAACAGGTGAGGTACAGGAAGAAGAACCGTCAAAGAGATAGGAAAGTTAGAAGGTATCTTAGAGAGGGAGATTTTGTAGAAGTTTGGGTTTTAAAGAATTGAAATTCACAAGGTTGAGACGACCCACCCGGAATTCTATCCAGATCAGCGTGAATAGAATCGGAAGATTAAGACGAGAGGCAATTCTAGAAGTAAAAGAGGGGAGAATTTGAAATGAGTGAAGAATGAAGTGTCGAGTCCATCGGCATATGATTGGATAGAGTTAGACGTGCAGGTGAGAAGATCATTAATGATAGTAGGAATAAAGTAGGAGATAAGACAGAACCCTGAGGAACACCACAATTGACAGAAGGAAGAAGAAAGTCGCCCCATCACACATGCCGAGTGAGCGATTTGAAAGAAAACTTAGACATAAGTAAGCAAAGGAAGAAAAACGAAGGAGGGGAGCTTGGAGAGCAGTGAGTCAGTGAGTCAAATGCTCTGGATATGTCAAGCGCCACACGCAAGTCTCCCGTAGTTCTTAATGGCGGAAAACTATAAATCAGTAGGATAGGAAAAGTAATGCCGTAGACTGCAGCGCGAAAGCCATACTGGTAGATCGAAAGAAGTGAATGAGATTCCAAAGATCTACGAAAGAAGTGAGAGTTAGAAGGGTTTCAAAGATCTTGATAGAATACAAGTGAGAGTTATTGGCGATAGTTAAAGGATCAGAGCGGCTTCCTTTTTTTCTGAATAGGTTTTACATGTGCGTGCTTACACTGAGGGAAACTGTTAGTATTGAGACATAGAGATATAATTGAACGAGGGGAGAGGGGTCCAAGCTCGAGCACTCCCTCAAAAATGGGGAGGAACGAATCGGCCCACCCGCCTTCCTAACGTGCATAGATTTCAGGAGTCATGCACCCGATCAACTGTAATCACAGGCAAAGGCATAGGAACCTGAGAGGAGAAAGAGAGGATGAGGAATAATGCCAAAATCGTCCAGGGTTTAGTTAGAGAAAAGGAGGCCGAAAGAGATTGGCCTTTTCAGTTGGAGAATTAGCAACAGAACCATCATGATGGTAATATGAGGATGAAAGGAAGATTTACGAAGTGTTAGAAGATTGTTCTTTTGGCCAGAAGGCAGAAAGATTCTGGTCAGTAGGAAAACCACAGGAGTTTAGCGGCACTTTCGCTTGATAAAAGCCCGCTTTGCTCATCGAAAGAGTCTCCCTGCAACGATTTCTAGCTGAAGTGAAAAATTAACACAAGGTGATGCGAGAACGGAATTTTTTCAACCCGATACGCAGTCCCCTCTAGCCTGATTTGGCTGGGAACAGTACGACGAACATGGATTATGAGGAGGACAATTTTCGTCGAAGAGGAATGAACCTTGCTCATCCCATCAACGATTAAACGCTCCCACCTTGTCGGCAGAAGCGAAGCGTCACCAGAGTCAAAGCGTCATTCCAATTATAGTTAGCGTAAAGCAATGCAAGAGCCCCCAATCTGCCCGATTAAAGTGCCAGAAAAAACCCATAGAGCAGGATGGAGCTGTAGGAGAAGAAAGTATTAAAGTAAGAATTATAAGGTTGTGGTCAGATTTACCAATACTAGCGAAGGTGGTGGTAATTTATAGAGAGAAGACTAGTGGTAAAACATAGGTCAAGTGTGTTAAGAATTGGGTTTAGGACGATCCGGAATGTGTGTTGGTTTTTTTTATTAGTTGCTCCAGATCGTTTGAAAATGCCCCTTAATTGAAATTTTCCCCGGGGTCCCCTCCCCTTTCCCCCCCACCTAATCAAGTATGAGAGGACCAACCATTCACGTGTTGTGCCCATTGAAATCCACTAAATAGAGGACTCTCAGTATTTGGATGAGAAGAATATAACATCTCGTGAGAAGTAAGTAAGATAATCAAAAAAAGGCGTGAAAATCTGTTTCTTGTTAGGAGAACAGTAGCAAGAAGCACAAGATTATTATAGTAGAGAGAAGAAAGATTTTAAGCCTTAGAACATCGAAGTTAGGAAATTTTGTGATTCTCGAGACGTATTAACAGAGTGTTTTATGTTTACCATAGGCACATAACTCCCTTTAGCGGAAATTATGAAATAGCTAATAGTTAGATATATTAAACGAAGTTAGAGGATGAATTATTAGCCATCTGTGTCTCAGACAAGAGCAAAAAGGTTAGAATTAGAGTTCTAGAGAGGTTGGTATTTCCACCGATCAGAGTTAGAGTGTAAGCTGCGAATGTTGGTAAAGTCGATAGAAACCCCGCGCCAAATCTGCCTCACACCACACACACACACACAACAAAACAAAACACTGAGCAAACAACTGATAAAAAGTCAAGGTCGAAATCAGATTAAAATTGGTTTACACCATCCAAACCGTAATATTAAAACGCGTAAAACCGTATTTAACAATAAATGTACATATGAAACCTAAAAGTTTAAAAACACTCACGAAACTCACACACCCTAACGAATTTACGAAAAAAAATTACAATTATTCAACATAAAGCTAAATGTGATATTAAAATAATATATACCAGAATACGTGCATGTTGTGCAAAACCCGTTAAAATAAAAAATAAAAAAAATAGAAACATTAAAAACCGAGTTAAAAAGACGAAGCAAAAATATAGAAACTGATAAATGAGTAAATAAAATAAATAGATAGCAATAAATATTATTATTTAAATAAGCCCGTAAATCGAAACTTATCAGCTGTCATTCATACGCAAACTACCTTGCTTGTGAATATTTTGTTAAACCTAAAAATAAAACTTTATGTTAAGGCAAGTTAGTTTAAAAGAAACACAAAAGCTAAAATCCCATATATATAAATACGTTTAAAATAATGTAAAAGATCAAACCAAAACTTAGCTTAAGATTCTGGACGGTAAAAGTTCAACTAAAATTCTCATCATTTCTATAAAGTAAACTTAAAAACATTTGGCAAAGAATTAAAATAATTAACAAAATACAAAATAGTACGCAATGACATTTAAATTAAAACTTAGAGAACATTTAAAAAACTTAAAAACTGAATTAAACATATTTAAAAAAAAGACACTAGGAAAACAAACACACACGACTTCACAGCACAAGCGACAACACTATCAACTATATATATATCTTATATATATAAATACTATTATATATATATATATATAATATCTATATATATAATATATATTAGTATATATGATATATATATATATATATCTATATTTATATATATATATATATTATATATTATAATATATATATATAATATATTATATATAATATATATATATATAATATATATATATAATATATATATATAGCGGTATATATACTATATATATTAATATATTATTATTTATATATATAGTATATATATATAATATATATATAGTATTATATATATATATATATATCATATATCTTATATATCTATCTATTATATATAATTATATTATTATATATATATAGTATATTATATATCTATATATATTGTATATATTATATAATATATATATATAATAATATATATATATATCTATTATATACTAATATAAATATATATACACTATATTACTATATTATATTATAATATATCATAATCACCCATCTTCTCTCCCCAAGACCTGGGGTAAGGTGCGAAGCATGCACTGGAAAACAGAAAAAGTAGTAGCATGAATTGACGAACGTCGAAAGAAAGACCTAGCCTTACGTGCTCCATTTATCCTTTAGTGAGAACTCGGTCGCAGTCAGAAAATCCACAACTAGAGCTTCAAACCGAACCATCGACGGACATCACTGGGTGGCATCTTCGTCAATTGTAGGGTTCATCCTGGCTAGGTGGGGCAACACAACCAAACCCCTTCAGCAAAACTCCGCCAATTCCTCCTATTATGCCACGTTTCTTCCCTCCTTTGCCAAACGCACATTTCTCTCCTCCAGGCAGTCTTTTACCTGATCAATCTAGCCTTCTCCTCGGTCCAATAGTCGAATCCAAGCATACTCACCACCATACATTTGCCTTACCCAACCCGACTATCAATCCATTCTTAAACATGACAAACCATCTCACGTACTTTCATTTATTCTCTCATTTGTACCCCTTTTCTTCACACCACACAACTCTCTAAATCATTCTTCCCATTTATCAATTCTTTCTCAACTTAAAAACTTAAGATGTCCATTCTAAACCACATTGTACAATTAGATTTATTCCTCTTATCCTCTATATAGACACACTACTATACATTAACACAGGGAACACATAACCCTCATATATATATATATAAGTATAATATATATTTTATTTTATTAAAAATTATATTATATATAAGGTACTATATATTATATATAATTATTATATATATATATATATATATATATATATATATTGGTCAGGACATATGAAAGATTTTCTTCCACATGGTTTATAGGGCGACATAGGGGCTAGCAATCCCGGATCTTTCCTTTTTGCTTGTATTACTCTCCTGAACCAGCGTTGGAATCTTTTGCGCCTAGAAGCAAGATCCTCTGGATAATCTCTGGGAGAACAAGTTTTGAGACCTATCATGGACAGAAGATTCTTGTTCATATTACTGAATAGGGCGACAAAAAACCTACCCTGAGAGTGTTTAACTCGAGTACATTCGAAGGAAACTATTGTGCCAAGAAATGATTTTTCTAGAGTGCTTCTATTTGTTTAAGGAGTTTCGGGCCAGAAGAAGAAGATTTTGGACCAACTGACAGGGGAAAAGCCCTTCCTGGGAGTTTTGTAGATATATATATATATATATTATTATTATATATATATTAAATATATATATTATATATTATACTATATATATATATTATATATTAATATATAATATATATATATATATTATATATTATATCTTATTATATATAGTATAAATATAATAATATATTTATATTTCTATAATTATATATATATTATAATATTAATATAATATATAATATCTATATAATATCATATATATTAATAATATATATTATATATATACTAGGCCAGCGTCCGAAAAGGCCAGGCATGTAACAAAAACTATAACAACTACAGAAAAATAAATAAACCACTTTTTGATTTCAGCAGCAATTTTAGTCGTGAAACAAAAAAAAATTTTTTATTCTAATATATTATTAATAACACCTTAAATATTAGTAACATCTTAGGTCTGGCAGCGTATGCCTGAGGTAAACTTCATTTCTGCAGTAGTAGGAGAGTAAGAGTTACCCAAATAGTGTTTTCTTTTATTTGCTCTGGAGAACAATGTAATTTTTTTAAGGGGTTCCGAGCCAAACGGTCGGACAGATGGGGAACGAAGTTCCCCCGTCGTCCCTCGGTAGACCGAGAAACGCCGACTCTGCCCATCTTTGTGGTTACCCTTGGGTACTCGTCTTAGTTTAAAAAAAAAATTCGACTTGGGCAACTCTGACGCTCCCTCGGAGCGCTAGAGCTCTTCGTTCTTCTCAAAACGAGATAATTATCAAACAGTTTCCAACATTATTTAACAATTTTCAAATTTTCAAAACCGTTATTTTTTTTAATTTCATCGATAAAAATGTTTCCTGATTTAACCAAAATCGTTATTTTTTTTCCTTTTTTGCGCTGTTATAGTTATTTAGTTACATGCATGATGCTTTGAGTACGCGACTCTCTCTCTCTCTCTCTCTCTCTCTCTCTCTCTTTTCTCCTCTTCTCTCTCTTATACTATATATATATTATTATCATATATATTATAAAAAAAAAAAACAAGGATCT
>JABUQX010056220.1:32500-34638 GCA_015478945.1 Trachelipus rathkii | reverse complement strand
ATTTTATATATATATATATATAAGTTTAGTATATTATATCATATATATTTATAGTAGGTTATTTAGTGAGTTAGGTTATTAGGTATATATATATATATATATATTAGGTTTTATAAGGTTTAAGAATAGTTTATGGAATAGTATGAGATATTTAACGAGTATATATAATTATAGTGTTTATATAATAGGATAAGCGGAGTAGTATTAGGGTATAAAGCATAGTTAGGAAATACTTATTACGTATATTTTAACTTCTATGAGTAATTGTGGTAGTGAAGAGGAGATTGGTGTTGTGAATAAAATACAATTATTTCAAATATCAATTGTGTAACTTATAAATTGTCGTCATGGCTCTCATGAGGATTAAATTGTTTAAATCATATATACTACTTATATATACATTTTATATATATTTGTTATTTCTATTTAAATCTATTAAATCTTACTATATTCTTTTATTTAATACTCATAATAATACCTTGTGTTTTATTTTAGTAATAGATGAGCTCATATGTGGAAGTGTTATTAGTGTTACTCATATATCATTCATGATATTTATTTTCGTCACGAGTTTAATAGTATACTCATTCCAACTGCTCAAAGTAGTGGGAGGCATTTGAGTATGTATAACATCGAGTGTGTTGTAGGTAGAATGGTGGGAACAAGTATGGGAGAAGATAAGACATATTGCAGGGAGAGAGAGTGTGTGACTAATTAGCAGTGTCTTTTGCATTTAATTAGCGGAAGGGGAATGAAGATCATCAATTGAATTGCGGACATTTTTGCAATTTATTTTTATTTCATTTACCAACAAAAACGAGTACTTATTAAGATTTTCATTTTTTCAACGTAATTTTGGTATTAATATTAAATGCTGTCACTTTTTTTCACTTAAATTTTGGGCACTATATTATACCAAAAATTTTTAATAACTTCCCTTTGGCTTTTTTCAGCGGTGACACTTTTAATCACAATTGGGTTTGGCCCTCACCCAATTAATTGTGGTTAGTGACTAAAAGCGTGTTTTGCTAATCTAAATAACTTAGTGCCAAATGTCCACATTGCACAAAGCAACTATAGACTGGAAACAATCTCACCGAGATATTCGTATATTCAAGAAGATAGTGGAAAATTACTTATTTTTGAGATGGGGCCATAATCGATGGTGTTGTTGAGAGATCTTAATTTATAGCTCATCATCGAATCTTTAAATATCGTCTGATAGTTTAGGGTGTTGTTCATTTTAATGGCTAACAGAAGGATAATGGAGTGGAAAGTGGCATAGCAACTGGAGTAGCAATCATCTTAATTACGATCATAAGATTATTATTTGGTGAGGAGCCGTAAAGGTGAAGACAAACAAGTTGCAGAATAAAGAAAAGAGAAAAGAGAAAAGAGAAATGTGATTAAAGTGGGAGTCACTGAAGGTAGTATGACAAGAAAAAGGGAATATTTGAAATAGTCAGATTCTAGAACCAATTAGACAAGGAGTCCCGGAGAGATAGGGGAAGCAAAAGAAAGTAAAAGGGCAGCAGAGAGACCTGGGTAAAGGATGGTAGGGAGGACCAGGAAAAGACACAAGAGGCGGTGGACTGAAGAAGTGAGGAGGCAATAAAGAGGAAAGGCAGTATTGATGGAGAAGGTGGTTGAAAAAATCAGAACATAAACAGACAAGGAGCCCAGTATACTGGAGGTAAAGAAATGAAAACAGAGGAGAGTGAAAAGAAGAGTCATAAAGAAAAGGCAGCTAAAGATGAGAGAGAGAGTTGGAAGGAATTATGGAAGATGTGAGAGCAAAAAAGGAAGAGGATTTTTAGACCGACAAAAACGTATAGAGGATCAAAGAGCAAACTGTTCATAACAAACGTAACTTCTAATTTTTGGTGAGATCAACAGATAAACAGGAGATAAACGGAAAACTTCAGAGAACTGTTAAATGTGAATGAGCAGGTGGGAGATGGGGGGAGAAGAGATAATTGAAGGAGGGGAGGATAAAGAGGGGGAGATCACCATGGAGGAGTTGGAGGTGACTCTGAGATACAATTGAAGATTCGGAAGATGGGATACCCATAGAACTGACAAAAGAGGGAGGAGAGAAAATGAAAGAATTCTGAAATTGTTCAATAGGTGTTGGAACG
>JABUQX010056220.1:7500-22500 GCA_015478945.1 Trachelipus rathkii | reverse complement strand
GATCACATTCAAACTATTGCAAATAATTATCCTATGCTACATAAAGAGAGACTAATTTCCGAGTTAGCTGTTATGTATGATAATGAAACCTTTAGTTCCATCACAAATGTTAATGGCTTGTATAAATTTTTGGACGATAATGGCTTATGCGATGCTTTTTCAGAGGCCGCAAAATTAATAGAAATCGTTTTAGTGACGCCCGTGTCGACTGCCGATTCTGAACGTAGTTTCAGTACTTTAAAGCGCATTAAAACCCTTCTTAGAAACACAACATCACAAGATAGATTAAACGCACTTGCAGTGCTATCAATACAAAAAGACTTTATAGAGGAGATTCCTCAATTCAACACAAAAGTGATTGAAAAATTTGCCCAAATAAAGAACAGAAGGGCAAACTATTTATACAAATAAACCAATTTTAAAGGTAAGTTTTTTTAAAATGCGTTTTAAATTACAAGTAATATTTTTTTTATTTAATAAGAAGTAGATTCTAGGCCTATTTATATATTAATATATATATAATATATATCTATATATATATATATATATATATATATATATATATAATATATATATATATTATTATAATATATATATATATAGTATAATATAATTATATATATATACTTATATATAATATTTACATACTATATTATATATATATATATATATTATATATATATATATATATATTATTATATAATATATATATTTATCATATATTATATATTATATATATATATATATATATATATAAATATATATAATATATATATATATTATTATATATTATATATATATATATATATTATATATATATAATATATATATACTTATATATATAATATATTATATATTATATAATATATATACATATATAAGTATTATATATATATATATATATATAATATATTATATAAAACAGACCTGGCCCCACCATTTTATTCATGCACGAGCCGCTCCCTGTATATATATATATATATATATATATATATATATATATATTATTTATATATATATATTCATATATATATAGTATATATATATATTAATATATATATATTATATATATAGTATATATATCAGGGGCGTAGCCAAGGGGGGGCTGAGGGGGGCCTGCAGGCGCGCCCCCTGAAATTATCGACAGTTGAATTTTTCAGCAGAGAAGACTATATTTTTAAATATATATATTATTTATATATTATATATATAATATATATATATATATATATATATATATATATATTATATTATTTAATATAATATATATTATATATATACTTAAAATGAAACGGAAACCAAGGAACAGCCTAAAAACTATATTATTTTTTTAAAAAACAAAAAAATCAGTAAACTTGCACTTCTTCTTTAAGCAATGCACAATCGGAAGAATTGTCGGATCAAAATCATCTAATTGTTCATTCAACTTCAAAGAATGTACAAGATGCCTTACAATCTTCTTCAATTAACTTTACCAATTATATAGCAGAGTAAGTATGTACAAAACTTAACAATAACCAAAATCTGAGGTTCGCGATTCCCTTTGGAGGCCGATAAAAAATCACAAATTTTATTCTGAAGAAACCCTAAAATTCACCAGACATTTTCAGTTCGAGTGGTTGCAAAATTTCAGATGGCTAGCTTACTCTGAAAAGGAAAAAGAGTGTATTGTGCTACATGTGTATTGTTTCTGAACATCGAGGAAGCTGGCAAAGGAAGTCATGAAAAGATTGAGACATTTGTAAGTAAGCTATACCGAAACTTAAAGAAAGCTTTACAATCCTTCAGAAAAGGCGAAAAAACTGAATATGCACCAAAGTTCAGTTAAAAACCTAAAAAAAAAATGAGCGCAAAAAAAAAAAAAAAACTGAATATCACCGTAGTGCAGTTACAGCCGAAGATAATATAATAATTAAAACTATACGTTTATGTGCCCAGCAAGGTCTTGCATTAAAGGGCTCAAGTGACTCTGGACGTATTGAATTATCAACTCCAGCTAAAAATGACGGAAATTTTAGAAGCCTTCTTAGGTTTCGAGCAAATGGAGGTGACCAGGTTTGAAGAACCACTTACTTCTATCGTCCAAAAATTCAATGTATACGAGTTCGATTATACAGAATGGAATCATACAGTCATTTAGTCAGCTTATACAAAGGAAAATAGTGGAAGAAGTTTATAAAAACATTTTTTTCAGTATTAGCTGATGAAACAACGGACATTTCCCAAACAGAACAGTTTTCACTTTGTGTAAGGTACGCGATTGGTGGTGATGGAGGTGATACTCCTTTTACTTTAAGAGGATTTTTTATCATTTGTTCCGGTTTATGATATCTCAGGGAAAGCATTGGCAAATGTAATTTTGGAGAAACTCGGCTATCTTGGTTTAAAACTCGAAAATTTAAGAGGCCAAGGATATGAAGGAGCCTCTTCCATGAGAGGCGAATTCCGAGGAGTGCAATCTGTTATTCGGAATAAGTATCCTAAAGCTCTATACACACATTGTGTAGCACATTGTTTAAATCTATGTCTCTCAGACTTTTCTAAAATTCAAGCAATTCGAAACGTCTTAGGATTCATCTCTGAAATATGCACTTTTTTTCGATCGAGTCCGAAGCGCACAAAACTTCTGGAAGATAAAATAACAAGAGAATAACAAGAGAATCAAAAAAGATGTGCGAGACCAGATGGTGTGAACGGCATGAAGCGGTTTTCCTTTTTAAAGAGACTCTTGAGCCAATACTTGCGTCATTGGAAGAAATAAAAGAATAGCCTGGTGAATTATCACAGAAAGCTACTTTGTTGTTAAATTTAATCAGTAATTTGAATTTTATAATAACATTATACGTTTTAAGTAAACTTTCTGGAATAACCTACACCTTGTCAAAACAATTACAGAGTGTCCATTTGGACATTGTCAGTGCAATAAACTTAGAGAAAGACATTATTCAACTTCTCGAAAAAGACAAAATGCAGACACAGAGTTTAAAACCATATTCACACAAGCTAAGATGTAATGCGACATCCCGCTTAGGTATTGGAAATAAAATCAAGAACTAGCGAAGTTACCGAACTTCTTGTATTGTGCTCTAAATAGATTCCGATCATATTACGCATCTCAGTTTTTTATTACGCGTTTATTGATGATCTGTTTTTTCGTTGACTGATAATTTCTCTCGCATAAAACCACTATCATTTCACTTCAGTATTTTACCAGAAAGTGCAATGTACCTTATAAGCATATTGAAAAAAGCCATCAGTCTTTTATAAAGACGACCTTCCAGACCCTTACGAGGATACACTAAAAGGAGAGTGGTGTCTCTGGCAGCGTAAATGGCTGTTAGAAAATGAAATCACCAAACCTGCGATCGGCTTTGCTAATTGTGACAAGAGGAAGGTTCTACATTGGCTAATCTGTCTGACATATCTAGCACTATTGCTGTATCCACACAACAGTTAGAAAGAAACTTTTTCGACATTAAGGCGTCTGAAAACATATTTACGGAATAGTGTTGGGGATGCATACAGGTCATGCTTTAACTGTCAATTCATGCGAGATCGCAGCACAGAAAGTCAACATGAACATATTTTTGAATCCACTCAGTCAATAAAGAAATTTATCAGAACATAACCTTTGAAAATACATTTCCAAATCTCAATTCTCACATCCATTCTACACATTAAAGCAACTCTATCTATTTATCCAAATTTAGAATCCATTGACACCTATTAAAGAACATTTTTTTAAGACCGTTTCTTTTCTTTTTTTTCTCCCGAGCCGGGTCTATTTTCTATTTAGAAATTACCGATCTAATTAAATGATGATTATATAATTAATTAGATTTCTATAAAAATGTTCTTTATTCTGAATTTTATTAGAAGCTATTCCAATTGACTTTTCCACCCCCCTCCATTAATCTTTTTCTTTTCCTCACAAACAAATAATTTCTTTTTTTTTCAATATAGAACATTTTTAAACGCAAATAAATATTAAAATCTAATAAATAATTTTCCGTAATAAAACTAACTTAATTTTAATTCACATGCTCCGTTTCTCTTATCTATAAATTTCCAAAACCCACGTGTACAAGCCAACAATAACAAAATTCAGATTTGGAGACACGTGGAAACGACGAATTTTGGGAAGTTTCGTTCATTTTATTCATTAATTTATTTTATCATATTTAACACGTAATTAAGCTTAACTGTAGTCACATATTAATATTCCAAATTTTTTTTATTACCTATTTTAATGATTTTAAACCAAAAACCTTATTAAATATAAAACATTGAAAACATGATATTGGCGTTTCTTTGTGAAATTTCGCTCAGTCTCCATAAGCATCTTTCATTCGACATCATTTTAAAATTGGAGTTGGCTTTTGAGAATAGCGGTGGCAAGTTGTTTAAGTGTGGCAGATTAAATTCTTGAAAAAAAACGTGATAAAGTATACACAATTGTTTCATCTTATTTTGCGGTGGTTGTGAAATTGTTTACAAATAATTTTCGTGTTCCGTACCTTTTTTTTTTCATATGGTTGACTTTTGGGTATATTTTAGCGTAAATAAAAATTCCGTTGCGATCCATTTGGCCTTTAATTTATAATACCTACAAAGAGGTTATAAAACTGGCGACATTTCCGGTAACCTGAAGAAGAAAATTACCTTTCTGGGGATTTACCACCACGCCAAGAGTTGAATCGGCAGAAGAGCGATAGGTGAAGGTCGCATTACGGTACGTAAAATATTCTTTATTCTTAACCGACACTTACACCTTCCAAAATGACGAATGGAACTGGTGATCACGTGGGCACCTCTACGCCTGCACCTCCACAGGCCATACAAACCATCACCACCATTGCTCAGGTCACTAAGCCCGAATTATTATTGACGGGGCGAATCAATGGGGTCTGGATAGGTCCAACCCTAACTCAATGGAAGAGTAATTTGAATGAGAACATTACTCTTAAAAACTGCCAAACTGAACCAGCTAAGTTAGCTCAGGCCATGACACAGATCACCAACGATAATAATGCTGAGGTTAGGAAAATCCTCAACGCAAAACAAAATGAATTTGAAAAATCCACCTTGGAGGAATTTCTCAAAGTCCTCCAAGAATACATTTTCCCCGACGAACCCCTCAACTTATTTGAAGCCATGGCAAGAATTTATAAGTTCCGATGGAACGAAACTGACCCTCTCTCCTCGGCCATTTTAAATTTAAACAGTCTTTACGAGGACTTTTTCAATACTATTGCCCAATTAGACAACAACTTACAGCCCACTACAAAAATAAGAAATGCCTTAACCATTTCCCATATATATAATTTGTTACCAGAAAAACCTGAGAAATTGAGAGCAGATTTTCAAAAACATTATGACTACGACCTACCTGTCTCTTCTCAAGTCAGCAAATATTTCCAAAAAACTCAAGGTAGACTTAACGACCCCCTACGAAAAACCCCTACTGTTGCTAATGTTCATTTAAATAAGGCACAAACCCCAACTTATAAACCAAACAACTTTCCCAATAACCAGGCACAAAGACCCACTGCAAATAATAAAAAAATTTATCCCCAAACCAATCAACGAAAATTCAATCATACCCCAACATTTCCTCATGCACAGGAAATAGTGTGTTACCAACTGTGAAAGAGGAATGCACCTGACTAAAGAGTGCCCTTTTAATCCTTTTTGCTCCCTCTGTAACAAACAACATCGCCGGGGATCCACCCCCCAATGCCAAAATTCCAGATGGAACCCCCATGACAAAAATAACCCCATAAAGAAGGCCCCAATAACTCAGGTCATGAAACAGGCCATTTTAAATAACACTTGGACTGGCTCAGGCATTCATCGGCCTAATTACACGGGAATACGCCCGAGAGCTCACCAACAAAGTTCAACCACTACGAACTATCCTAATTACAGAAGACCTGGTCCCCCAAATCATCAACGATCTTCCTATACGAGAATGGCCCAAGTCCAAGACAATACTCCTTATTACTATGATGATCCTCAAGAACAATATTACATGGAACCCCAAGAAGATGCCACCCATCCCCAATTGTATTCTGAGGATCCACATTCCCTACTGAACCAGGGAAACTACTATTAGGGGAGAGCCAATCTTTCTTTTCCTTTGCTTCTCTCCCCATTAATGAACACACCCCAAGTGATGATGAGAATACTCAACAACACACTACGTTAGGCACACTAAATATAAATAATTTTGTTCCGGATAATACGAATATCCGAGGTTGTGCCAATGTTGACATTGGCACTAACTTACTTAGCTTGCAAAACACCTTTAGTACAACACAAGTGAATGGGCCAAAACCCAATTGTGACAAAAAGTGTAGTGAAAAAGCAGAGTTTAAAAATTTTGTAAAATATAGTGCAAATTTAAATGAAAAAAGTGAAGCATTTAATATTAATACAAAATTTAGTGAAAATAGAAATTTAATAAGTAATGTTTTTATAAATAATAATAGTGCAAATTTCGATAATTGGGCTAATGACCGATTAGCTCACCACCAAAATGTTAAAAAGAAAATGGTGGGAAATAATGTGTATACTTTTAGGGAAAAACAGAGGGTTAACACTAATCCTACCACTTGCTCTGATACAAAAAACACAGGTGTAATAAATGATGTAGATTATGATTTTAAAGAAAAACAAAAGGTTAACACTAATCCTAACACTTGTTCTGATACAAAAAACACATGTATTTTGAATAATGTTTTTCCTACACCATCTCCTCTCCCACATTCAGTAGATAGTATTCCTACTATGCTTACCATACCTCCGCAACCTATACCTAATATCCTACCTACTCCTAACTCTATACCTAACATCCTACCTACTCCTAACCCTATACCTAACATCCTACCTACTCCTAACCCTATACCTAACATCCTACCTACTCCTAACCTTATGCCTAACACCCTACCTACTCATAACCTTATACCTAACATCCTACCTATTCCTACAAATTTGCCTAAACCTATGCCTAACACTATGTTTACTACTATAGCTACTCCTACCACTAGGCCTAACAGCTTCCAAAAAGTTATACCTATGCCTAACAGCTTCCAAAATGTTATACCTACGCCTAACACCTTCCAAAATGCTTTACCTACGCCTAACAGCTTCCAAAATGTTATACCTATGCCTAACAGCTTCCAAAATGTTATACCTACGCCTAACACCTTCCAAAATGCTTTACCTACGCCTAACAGCTTCCAAAATGTTACACCTATGCCTAACAGCTTCCAAAATGCTTTACCTACGCCTAACAACTTCCAAAAAGCTATACCTACGCCTAACAATTTCCAAAGTACTATACCTAACCATCTTGAAAGTACTATGCCTAACCCTCAACCTATGCCTAACATTAGTAGTTTTACAACTAATCCTAACAATCCTACGCCTACTGCTGACCTACTAAATCTTTTTGATCCTATTAATATACCTAAGGAACATATGCACCCGGTGCAGGATACAATAACTTCCGATTCTATGCTTACTGCAGATCTTCTTAACTTTTTCGATCCTTATACTGTCTCTACTACACACTATACTTCGGTGACAGACAGCATGAATTTTTCTAACCCTATGGATCCTTTAACAACCGCTCCTGCTACAATGCATGAAAGAATTAATCCAAATGATACGATAAATTTACTAACAGCATCCGCTAAACCAGTGTCAAATAGTGCACTCCTTTCGAACTTGATGCAAAAACCGGCATCATCCGCGATTGTAATGAACGATGATAAAATTACTCCAAATTATAACATGCCCCCAACTCCGGTAACGAACTTAAACTCTGTCCATGAGATACCATTCCTCCTTACTCCTCCTCCTCCTCCTCCTCCTCCTACTACTACTACTACTGCTACCACTATTACTAGTCCTTCTTACTTACTTCTTCTCCTCCTCATCCTACTACTACTACTACTGCTACCACTATTACTAGTCCTTCCTATCAAAGTTCTCAACCTCTACTAATTCCATCTCAAGATATTACTTTATCTTCCGCTTTTACTAATGATAGCCAAATCCTATTAAATAATGCCCACAAAGCAAATCCGCTAATAGGACCCGCGTATATTTTAAAAGCGAATATAAATTACAAAAACTATATATTAGAAGACAGAGAACTGATTTTAGATTCAGGTAGCAACAGTAGCCTCTGCCGGTACTCTTTCATTTGCGAAATGGAAGAGACATTTAACATAACCATACCATTAAAACCCACAGAAATTACACTACGTTCTATCACGGGTTCAGAATTTTACCAAATGGGTACAATTATTTTCGACTTGACTTTACACGGGGAAACCATACCAGTTAACTTCATAGTCATATGTGACAATCTTTGTGGTTTTAGTACACCTTTCTTACTAGGTACAAATTTCCTAAATAATCCAAGAATAAACTTACAAACAAAACAAAATACAATTGAAGTAACAACAAATAACCTTACTATCCCCATACCACTTAGCCACCAATATCCTACCAAAAAGAAATCCCCCAGCATACATGCTAAACATACAGAGGTAAACCATACAGAGACTATGCCCCTCTACTCCGACGACATTTCTACTCCTAACAATCTTTTAATTGATACTGACGTTTCCTATAATTTATCTACTTTAGAAGACACAGAAATAGCTCCTTATTCTAAATACACTCTTTCTGTTAAAGCTTCTTCCCCCGCTCATACTTCTCCTCCTGACAATTTTATTCTGTCCACAGAGAACACCTATATCAGCAACTTTCTTTTTGCTGGTAGTGTACTGAGTTCGGCCTCCGACGGCCAAGTTCTCTTGGACATAATAAATATGAGCGCTTCTTCCCAATTCCTTCCTCAAAATACCGTCCTAACCAGGGCTAATCCTATTATAGTTCTTGACGAACCCCTCCAAACGTCCAATGTAAATTTGGCAACTTCTTCCAAAGGCTTAACTCCAACTCAACTTAGAAATACTTTCAAAAAACTCGTCCAGGAATCTTTCAAAAATAATGAAGATTGCTGTACCACATTACAAGATCCAGATCAGTTAGAAAAGTTAATTGATCTGTTGATGACTTACAGAGATGTCATAGCCTTAGAAGATGATGAAGTCCCCATTTGTCCGTTAACTAAATTTTCCATACAACTTAAAGAAAACGCTCCAAAGGTACTGTACCGACCACAGTACCGCCTCCCCCATAAATACTTGACCCAGATAGACGATTGGGTCAAGTCCGCCCAACAAAAAGGGTACATCCGTCCAATTAGTAGTCCCCATTCGAGCCCTCTGCTCGTCATTCCGAAGAAAAACTCCTCAACTCCAAGAATTGTGGCCGATTACAGGCACATTAACGCACATACGGTGTTAGACCGCTTCCCCCTTCCCCTGTATTGCAGACATCCTCTCTACGCTGGGAAAATCCAAAATTTTCAGCAGTCTCGATCTTCTCGACGCTTACCATTGTCTGGAAATCCAGGAAGAGACACAACCGCTACTAGCTTTCCGCACTCCGCGAGGTCAGTATGCACCAACAAGACTCAATTTTGGTTTGTCCAATGCACCCCCAGTGTTCGCAAGGACAATGGAAATGGTGTTGTCTCACCTCCTAGGTGACGCGTGCAGAGTCTTCTTGGACGATGTCTTAATACTTGGGGAAACATTAAAAGAACATTTCGGTAACTTAGAAAAGGTTTTCCAATCTTTTAGAAAGAATAAGATGAAGATCAAACTTGCTAAATGTAAGTTTCTCCGTAACAGCCTCCTTTTTCTGGGTTTTAAAATTTCCCAAGACGGAATCTCACCTGACCCCATAAAACTCCAGACTCTTACTTCATTCAAACCTCCTACTAACGTAGCAGAAACCAGATCTTTGCTTGGTTTCCTGAACTACTTTAATCACTTGATCGACTCCTACTCCGTCCTTGCCAAACCTATAACAAAATTACTACAAAAGAATGCAACATTTTTCTGGGGACCGGAGCAACAAAGAGCTTTTCTTATCTTAAAAGATAAGTTGTTACTCCAACCCCAATTAAGATTCCCTGATTACTCCAAGGAATTTTATATCAACACCGATGCCTCTAACTTAGGGCTCGGTGCTGTCCTATACCAATTAGACGAAAATGGCAAAGAGAAGCCATTATCCTTTATTTCGAGAGCACTAAACAAATCCGAAGCTAACTATAAAACTATCGAGCAAGAAGCATTGGCTATAGTTTTTGCGTTGCAAAAATTTAAGAATACCGTATTCGGTTATCCGCTTACAATTATCACGGATAACCAACCGTTGATTCATCTCATACGTCATAAACAACTTACAGGACGTTTAGAAAGATGGAATTTATTCATAGCCCATTTTAATCCAACGATTATTTACAAACAAGGCAAACTTAATATTATTCCGGACTATTTAAGTAGAAATCCTCCTCCTCCTTGTTCTTATTCTTTTGCACTAAATACCGTACTTCTTACTGGAACTATCCCTTTGACTAAAGAAAATATTGTAAATGAACAAAAGACATGTAAACGCCTTAAAACCCTCTATGAATATGCGAAACCCATCATCTCTCATAACAAACCTCTTTCCGAACAAGACACTCTTGCTGACACTTACCCCCATGTCTTAATCGATGACATTTTGCATTATGCAACACAGTCTGGACGGTTCCTTATCCAAGTACCAGACACATTAATCCACTCCGTCATCGAACACTCCCATGCCTCCTTAGCAGCGGGACACTGCGGAACGCAGAGAACCGAATTTAGAATTCGAGAACGTTACATTTTCCCCAAATTACATACACTTACAAATGATTATTGTACTACATGTCCTTCCTGCCAAAACATTAAAGGTAATACCCCCAAAAACGCCCCCATAAAAGCATACCCCCTCCCCTATGAACCTTTTTCCAGAGTCCACTTAGACATTTTAGGACCTTTACCACAATGCAAAATTACACAATGTAAATATATCCTTTGCATGAAAGACTCTCTTACTAGGTATGTTGAACTTGTCCCCCTAAAACAACATACTACCAAAGACATTGCACAGGCTATCCTAGAGAGGGTAATCTGTCGCCATTCTACTCCAGAGGTAATTATTTCCGATCGAGCACCGGAACTAACCTCCCAACTTTTTTTAAAGAGATATGTGCCAATGGCGAATTAAGGCAGGTTAACATATAGTTGTGCGACACGCCCAGAGTAATGCATTGGTTGAAAAAGAAAATCATAAGATAAGCAATTATCTACGACACTATGTCAACACCAATCATAATGACTGGGGTCAATACATTCCATTCACACAAACTGCCATAAATTCAACTTACCATTCCGCCATCGGTACCTCCCCACACTTCCTCCTTTACACTTACAACAAACGACTTCCTTGGGACCTTCCAAACTATTCATCCCCTTTTACTTCTACACAACCACCCCGTAAGTACATAAATGATTATGTTGATGAAATAGCCGAGCGAGCTCACTTAATTAGAGACCAAGCTCGAGAACATTTACAAGCAGAAACAGAAAAACAAATCCTAAAACAACTACCTAAATCTGGTGCTATCCAAATGAAAATAGGCGATTTAGTTCACATCTTGAACGTCCTAAAGCCTAAACAAACCCCAAACTTGCCCAAAAATGGACAGGTCCTTATAGAATCCTACAGTTTGTTCCTTTTAACAAACTGTTACTCCAATGTCTAAATTCTTCAAAATCTTTCATTGTCCACAGGGATAACGTAAAAATATCTAAAGTTACAAATAATTTCCAACCCCTTCCCCAACAACAACCCCACGGCGACCTACATACAAAAACAAGACCTCCTCCAAAACAAATTCAACAAATTACAATACCCCAACAACCCATACGAAACATACCACATACCATATACGCTCCACCAAACACAATATTCCCTACACAAACCCAACAACGACCACAAAGTCAACCACCAAATACACCAACAACTCCTTTACACATACCTTCCTTACACCGACAAAATTTACAACAAAGACAGTTATTCCCACATGAAGAAACTGCATCACCAGAACAAATTTCTCCAACACCATACAGACCTCCTTTCCTACAAAGACAACAAATACCACCGGAAGAACCCACTTCCCATGAAGCATCCTCCCATGCACATATAAGATCACCTATGAAAAATTTCCAAATCTTACCTTCCCCTCCAAAATTACAACCTTTACAAAGACTTACATCACCACCACCCCTCCTTCCTAGATTTTCCTTAGACGAACCTCCAACCTTACCCCCTAGAGCTCCTTCTCAAGAAACAGTCCAACCACAACCCACTACTTTAGCAGAAACATCTCCCCCCACACCTCCAGACACCAGGGTGAATGATCCATCCTACAGACCTTCCTTAACATTCCGAAATCCTGACATACCACACCCCATGCAATTACGAAACAGACAACAACCTGCTACTATTATGAGAGGACAAAGAGAATTTATTTTACCTCTTAGACAAACGTTTCCTGCAGGTAGAGGTCACCCACCTCCAAGACCTCCCCCACAAACATAAAATTTTCTTCCTTTTTTTTATCTCCCCCAGGGAAACATCACATATTTGAAAACATATGTGAAACGTAATAACAACTTTGAAACAAACACCATCAAAGACATTATTTTCAAGAAACTATCTCCAACATTTCTAAAGATGTAAATTAAAAATTAAAACCAGAAAATTTTAAAGGCAAAGAAACATTAATTAAAAACTTTATGAACTAGTTAAATTATATCTTAAACATTAACAACATAATCAAATTTAATACTTTTCATTTGTTTAATAACTTAAATATTAACAACTTAATCAAATTCAATTTTAATTTTTCTATTATATCTTAAATATTAACAACATAATCAAATTTAATATTTTTCATTTATTTAATAACTTAAATAGTAACAACATAATCAAGTTCAATATTTTTCATTTATTTTATAACTTAAATACTAACAACATAATCACCCCAAAAAGAAATTTATCATAACATAACCTTTGAAAATACATTTCCAAATCTCAATTCTCACATCCATTCTACACATTAAAGCAACTCTATCTATTTATCCAAATTTAGAATCCATTGACACCTATTAAAGAACATTTTTTTTTAAGACCGTTTCTTTTCTTTTTTTTCTCCCGAGCCGGGTCTATTTTCTATTTAGAAATTACCGATCTAATTAAATGACGATTTTAATTAGATTCCTATAAAATGTTCTTTATTCTGAATTTTATTAGAAGCTATTCCAATTGACTTTTCCACCCCCCCTCCATTAATCTTTTTCTTTTCCTCACAAACAAATAATTTCTTTTTTTTCAATATAGAACATTTTAAAACGCAAATAAATATTAAAATCTAATAAATAATTTTCCGTAATAAAACTAACTTAATTTTAATTCACATGCTCCGTTTCTCTTATCTATAAATTTCCAAAACCCACGTGTACAAGCCAAAGTTCTATTTTTCAGATTTGGAGACACGTGAATACGAAGAATTTTGGGAAGTTTCGTTCATTTTATTCATTAATTCATTTTATCATATTTAACACGTGATTAAGCTTAACTGTAGTCACATGTTAATATTCCAAATTTTTTTTATTACCTATTTTAATGATTTTAAACCAAAAACCTTATTAAATATAAAACATTGAAAACATGATATTGGCGTTTTTTTAGTGAAATTTCGCTCAGTCTCCATAAGCATCTTTCATTCGACATCGTTTTAAAATTGGAGTTGGTTTTTGAGAATAGCGGTGGCAAGTTGTTTAAGTGTGGCAGATTAAATCTTGAAAAAAAAGTGATAAAGTATACACAATTGTTTCATCTTATTTTGCGGTGGTTGTGAAATTGTTTACAAATAATTTTCGTGTTCCGTACCTTTTTTTTTTAATATAGATTAAATTTTGTAAGAAATAATTTTTTTTTGCATTGCCTGCTTAGGGACCTAATTGCAGCCTTACGCCATTTAAAGAAAGCTTAGAGCATGCCTAAGTTATTATAATAATAATAATAATATTAAAAAAAAAAAAAAAAAAAAAAAATATTAACAATAATAATTTGAATAATAATATATAATAATAATTAATAATTAATATAATATAATAATAATTAATAATAATAATAATAATATAATAATAATAATAAGAAATAATAATAATTAATAATAATAAAAATAATAATAACAATAATAATGAATAATAATAATAATAATAATAATAATAATAATAATAATAATAATAATAATAATAATAATAATAATAATAATAATTTTATAATAGTAATAAGAATTATAAAATTAATTTTACTAAAAATTTATTAATAACAATAATAATACAATAACAAAAATTTTTTTTAAATCACGATTAATTAGAAAAAATAATTCTTTTAACAATGATAATTAATATTGATCTATATATACTAATTATAATAATTGATGATTTATAATACAAATAACTATTATAATAATAAGAATATTAATAAAATTAATTAATATTTTTATATTAATTTTTATAGCTAATTAAAATTCTAATAATAATAATTAAATATCTTATAATTTTCATAATTTTCCTTTTTCTAAAAATAGTTTATTAATAATAATAATCATAATTTAAAATTAGATTTATAAATGTATGTAGTATAATACTTTTATTAAATATTTCTTAAAAAATTTAAATATTCTAATATTAATAAGGATTGTAAAAAGTATAATAAAAGTTCTAATAAAAGTTAAATATTCATGATACATCAAGTTTATAAAAAAGAATGTTAATTATAGTGATAATATTTTTTTTTGCAACAAATTATATAAACTATAATAATTATAATAAAAACAATCTTAATAGAAACAATTCCATTAATAAATTTTTTTTATTAAAATAATAACACTAACAACAATAATAACATATTATAATTGTTATGACAGACTATTGTTATAATGAATTTTTTGTTAATTTTAACTTC